>JBBPDC010000011.1:14967652-14985641 GCA_037974485.1 Hemigrammopetersius urotaenia | reverse complement strand
TATTGGGTTGACATAGAATTGCGATTAATCGCGATTAATTTTTTTCCAGATTTGCAATTAACTAGTTAATTTTAATTCATCGCTATACAGCCCTAATATATATACATAGTCAAACAGACTGTATGGATACAAGTATTAGGACACTTGACCTATCACACCAAAAGGAACTTTAATGGCACTGCATCAAAGAGGCTACATAGGTCAGGTCAGACGAGGGCGCAATCTTTGTTCCAGTTCATCTTAAAGGTGTTGGATGGGGTTGAGGTCAGGGCTCTGTGCAGCCAGTCAAGTTCTTCCACACCGAACTCATCCAGCCACAGTCATGCTGGAATATAAAAGGCTACTACCCAAACTGTCTACAAAGCTGGAAGCAGAGAGTTGTCTAAAATGCTGAAGCATTAAGGGGCTCATCTGAATTCAGTAATAAAAGGCGTGCCCCAATATGTGTGTCTATAAACACCAACAGACACACACATATCATGAATATTTGCTGTATGTTATAGAGTAATGTGCAAAATAATAGCTGTGTGTTTAAGTGAATAAAGCTCAAAATCCTTATAATAGCTTTTATTTCCATACACACAAATGCATTGGCAACCCTACACATTCTATTCCAAACCAAATATATGAAGAAGTTTATCAAATTTGACATATTCCTTTACAGAAAGTGAGGAAAAGTGAATCTTCGACTGTTCAAAAAAATAGCAGAGTCCACATTCTTCTTTACAAACATTCTTTTGAATCACTGAACTAATATTTAGTTGTATAACCACTGTTTCTGAAAACTGCGGTACATATGTATTTTGTGGAGTCGATCAACTTCTGGCCCTGTGACAACATCTGGCAGCCCAGGATGATTGGACTACACTCCACAATTATTCAGCATTTCTTGGTTTTGCCTCAGAAACTGCTTTTTTGATGTCACCCCACCAGTTTACTATTGAATTAAGGTCCGGGGATTGGGCTGGTCACTCCATAACATCAGTCTTTTTGGTCTGGAACCAAGATGTTGCTGGTTTACTGCTGTTTTTGGGGCCGCTGTCTTGTTGGAACACCCATTTCCGAAAAGGATTTTCCTCTTCGGCATGACCTATTCCTCTTCAACATGACCTATTCAAGAATTTTGAGGGATTCAAACTGATCCATGATACCCGGTATGCAATAAATAGGCTCGACACCATAGAAAGAGAAACAGGCCCATTATCATGATGCTTGTGCCTCCATGCTTTACAGTGTACGGTGGCTTGAATTCAGTGTTTGGGTGTCGTCTGACAAACTGTCTGTGGCCACTAGACCCAAAAAGAACTATCTTGCTTTCATCAGTCCACAAAATGCCTTTTCTCTTTAGGCCAGTCGGTGAGTTCGGTGTGTTCTTTGGCAAAATGTAACCTCTTCAGCATGTCTTTTTTTCAACAGTGGGACTTTGTGGGGGCTTCACATAGGCGTCTTCTGATTGTAACAGTACTCACAGGTAACTTTAGACCTTCTTTGATATTCCTGGAGCTGATCTTTGGCTATTCTCCAATCCATTCGAATGGTAGTTTTTCGTTTTCTTCCGTGTCTTTCAGGTTTTGTCTGCCATTTTAAAGCAATTCAGATCATTTGAACTGAGCAGCCTATCATTTTCTGCACTTTTTATATGTTTTCCCCTCTCCAGTTTTTAGTCAAGGGACGCTGAACTTCCGAACAATGTCTGGAACGACCCATTTTCCTCAGAATTTCAGAGAGAAATGCACTATCACCACCATGTACAATATTTGCTGCCTTCCTTCCTTAAATCAGGGCAATAATTGGCATCAAAGAATGAATGACCTCATGAATTGTACTCCACACTGCTATTATTTTGAACACACCACTTTCAATTAATGATTCAGTTTCAAAGAATCAGCAGCATGCATTTCATGACTGTTGGGTCTGTTGGTTTTCTATTACTCTACTACACCTACTAGTAAATTATTTGCCATGTAGAAATATAATATCTACCAAAAACAGTGGAGGTGGCTCAGTGGGTAGGATACTTGCCTCCAGACCAAGAGATCATAGGTTCGAATCCTACCTTCAGCACTACCACTGGGTCCCTGAGCAAGACCCTTAACCCCCAAGTTGCTCCAGGGAGACTGACCCCTGTAGGTAGAGAATGGAAGTCGCTTTGGATAAAAGCGTCTGATAAATGCCATAAATGTAAATGATCATGTTAGTGATGTCTGACTGCTATTATTTTGCACATAACAGTATACATTATACATTTTATGTTCAGCATATTAGTGTGTTCCGTGTGGAAGCCCAGTGTTCAACTTAGTCTGTGCTTCATTAAATTAAATCAGGAGCTACTAATGGAATTATACAATTTCAAGGAACGGCTGAAGGCATCAAAGAGAATCGGTTTCTTGTTTGTTTGCATTTTTTCTAATATTAACTTTCCTTAACATGTTTTTAGGTCTCAAATCTAAATGAACACATTAGACGCTAGTCCAAGTCAGGTATAGACAACTTCTGAATGTAATGGTGTGTCATGCTTATGCTCGACAGCCGTGGGCTTATATAGGCAGCTGCTTGAAGACCAGAAACCAAAATTAATGACCAGTCTTATGACCAGAATATGAAAGACTATAAAATAAGTCAAAGCAGTGGCATTTTGAAATCCCCTGTGATCAGAGGAAACAGAACCTGTAAGTTTTACTGGTAGCGGTCCCACAGCCAATGAGAGAACTGATAATAAAAAAGAGGCTGAATATTGCAAGACAGTTCATAATAAACACTGAAGTCCTTTAATAAACATATGGAGACTGTGATTTCAGTAACAGGGAGTCCAAGTACTGACTGAAAGGTGCCCAAACTTTTGTACATATGTCCATAAGCAATATATGAATTATAATGATGCATTAAAATGTGCAGAAATTAAACATTTGAGTTCCATGCTGAGGTGGGGTTAACTTTTACATACAACTATATCAACCAGTTAGTAAGTCTAAAGAAATAAAGGCCATAACGCTGTTATCAAAAACAATATTTTATTTTGGAAGGGAGGTATTTGTAAATCTCACAAAGTGCTGAAGTCACCAAAAAATGATGTAACTGTAACAGACCTAATAGCCCTTGGATAGTCCACACTATGCTTAAAACCAAATCAAACAATACAACTGATTACAGTTCTTTCATTTGAATTGGGATGTAACTTCTAAACACATTGACTGCTTATTATTTTGATCTTCAAACTAACCTCAGAAATAAATATCAGGTTTGTAAATAGAGCTTTTTGCAGATTCAATGGATCAAAATCAGCATTTACTTGTTCCTCTCAGCACTAGTGATTGGTTAAAGAACATTTCAACCAAGCCTGATATCGGTCATTTGTAGTGGGGGTATCTTAAAAACTGTGAGGACTACCTGGATACAGCATTGTGTAAAATACAAATTAAGAAGAAAAAAGCTCTTGTTGAGTTTTCATACAGTGGTGTAAAAGCTGTTTTACTTCTGCACTGCAGTATAAACCAACATGCACACAATTGAAATAAAGCAAATGACATGTCCTTAGCACTCATTTCGCAGTCATGCCTTTTGAAATTGTGTACTGCATTACAAAGATGAGGATGTGCATGTATTTGGGGTTGTAACTGGACATCGAGCCCAAACAGCGATGGTTCCCCTGCATCTCTGAATATACACCAAACCACTGGATTCTGTGATCAATTCAGACCTAATGCAAGAAGACATGCTAGCCTTTCAAAATCTGTGGAATCTCCACGTCCTTTGTGGATCATTCCCCTGAAAGCATACACTAGCAAATATTTTCCACATAATTTGGGAGATTCGAAGGGAATTTATTTGCAGAAAAAAATTTTTTTGACCAAATTGTACAGATTTAACTTAAAACAGATGAAGCAAAATTCCAAACAGAGTACAGTCAATATGTATGATGTGTGTCAATAAACTGCATAGAGATCCAGTGCACAAAAGGATGAAGATTCTGTAATGTAAACAGAAAATCTAAGGGAGTCTTTCTGCACTGGTCCTTTTCATTTCACATGAACAGGTGAATGAATCTCCACTCATGCTCCTTGGAACCCACACTATTGCAGAGATGAGTGCAAACTGCATTACATTAAATGTTCTGGGATGTTCGACCAAGGCACACCAAGCTGTTCCATTATAATGGAAGCTAACCTCTGGGCCTCAGTGTGTCACTTACACGCCACCCTGTGTCCAACTCTGGAACACACAATCCAAATTCATGCCTATAGAATCACTGTAATGTGGGGCAATTTAGTAATAAGTGTTACTTTAAATAAGAAAACACAACTAATTCTGAACACTCTATGTGTAAACAATCAGCAGATAATATGTAATGATATGTACCTTTATTCAGCAAGTGTATACACATGCATACCTGTTTTTTTTTTAAGACAATGTAGATTACCAACTCACCATGTGCCCAGTTTTATTTGATTTTATTTCAGTGACTAGTACAACAACTGTCAATCCTGAACATCAAAATAATCAATAGGGTCTGCTTTACCATGCTTCGGCCAAGCATTTCTACAGTCGCCCCTGGAGAAAAAAAATACAAAATTACATATAATACCAGAAAACAATCTTAAAAGATTCCAATTATAAACTTTTTAGTCATTGCCATTATAGTCACTGTTGTAATTATTGTTTTATTTTCTACCAAACTTAATTTGCTGTATGACCATTTCATGAAAAATGGACCAAAATAAATGGCTCAAAATTTCATGGAAACTGGTTCCATTAACATACAATGAAGTTAAAATGATTCACTCATTCTCTCTTAAAGCAATGACTAACACAATAATGCGATTTAAAACAGGTTTATAAAGAGGTTACAACACACTTGTTGCTGAACTGTTTGATATGGGCAATGGGTGGCGGGGCCCTGGCAGTAGTCTCTCTCTCGATCAGGGCAGTCAGAGTGATGGTAGGGCACACAGATTTCCCCCTGAACACACAACACCACAAACAACCTTCAGAACACAGCACAGAAATGTGTCCCACGTATCTGAATCTACAGAGGTCCCCATCCAGCAGTCACTTTAACTTCACTAAAAACGTCAAATGATACTGTGTACTTCCAGGGTGCACATCAGAGGCTGAAGTCACACTTATGATTATTTAATACTTTAAGACTATTTAATACTGGCCAAATGTACATATTTTTAAGAAATGGCAAATTAGCTGCCCATGTGTCTAGACTAAATACATCTCAAATCTCATCATATGCCCATGAGAATATTAGGTATGTTTTAGCAGCAGCTTATGCCATTCATAAAATGCATCCCAGGAGCAGCTGGGAGTTAAGCATCCTGCTCAAGAACACAATGGTACAAAGTGGGGGTTTGAACCTGCAACTCTGTGATCATCAGGTTCACAGACAAGTGTTTCACCCACTAGGCTACTTAAAATTGTGATTTTAAAAATTCTCATCATAAATATAATCGTCATGCTCCGAAAGACCTGACCTGACGGCTGTGATGACGACATTACGTTTGGGTTCACTGTCATAGCTGACACTCTCCACGCCGTACACCTCGGCTAGTTCGTGGATGATTCTCCGCTGATCACGCTTCAGAGGTGGGAAACAGTGACTCCTCTTTGCTTGCTTGCCCTAGAAAGCCCATGAACAACACGCACATGTTAAACACTAAAAAGCTTTAGTAAAATTCTGAAGTCTGTAAAGATTATGTTTATTACCTTGTTTGCTAATTCAACCAGATTCCTAATCTCTTCTTCCACCTCACTGACAAACTTGAATTCTTTCCTGCATTGATAGAAGAAAAAAAAATCAATTTTACTGAAAGGTATGATCTGGACCTTCATTAAACTTTTTTAGGATTTTGTCGGCTACATTTGAGCACTAAGGACACATCAGCTTAGGTAATTTATATTATATTGTTTCCATTATTTAGATAGACATGACACAAGATGTAACACAAGTTTGGATGATTAATGCTTTGAGACTTTTACTGGTTTAAACAATGGCACAATCCATCTTTTTGCTGAGAAAAGAGAGAATGTTGAACAAACCTGGCATCGTCTTTGAGAGAGTCACTGTATTTGCATGAGGAAGATTTGGTATTGAAAGGATCGGATGACTGATCAATTTCCAGTGCTTCAGCCAATCGCCTTTATAAATAAAAACAAACAAACAAACAAACAAAAAAAAAACAACAGAAACCATGAATCATTCAGGACTCAAACATTCAGAGCAGTAGCTATTGAGTAACAGTAACATTCTGATTGGAATCCCTTTCAATCGTTAATAATGTGAAGATATTTTACATGAGAAAAAAAAAAAGCAAAAGCTACCGGTCTAAGCTCACCGATTTCTCTCCAGTGTAGCACATTCTTCATCACATTCCAACCTTTAAAAGAGACAATGCAAAAGTCTTTATTAAGTAAGGTAAGGGTTAGGGTAGGATTATTATTATTTTCATTGCCTGTTGCCCCCTGGTGTCCAGAGAAAAACTTGCAACAACTTCACATAATAGGTGCGATTCATAAAAAGGCAGAGAATAAACAAACTATTAAAAATCTGCATCATAGTATCATAGTATTTACTGTTCTCACCAGAATAACAAATAACTTGTTTTCTTGAGATCTTGACTTCAGCAGATTTCGACACTATGTGGGTGTTTATCAACTGTTTTTTGTTATGTGGGTGCCCTACATTGCTTTCAGCTTCTAAGTCAAATAGTCCTGACGATTTACAGCACATCTACACACTGCAGATCAGTCCTACAGTCTGAATACAGTATGATCACACTGAACAAGAAAGATCTCAAATTAATTTTGTTCTTAGAAAAAATTATCTTGTAGTATCACTTGTGATGTGATATTTATCGTAGAACTAAATTAAAAAATGTCTTTTAGGGCTCCTATAGTAAAAGCGTTTAGGGCTCCTGTAATAAACAAGTGTAAACAACACAAGTAAAACAATAAATGTTACTTGGCCTGTGTCTGTTCCTTTTTCGTCAGCTGGCCGATGTTGACAGACTCTCCCAGCTGCATATCTGACAGTTTACTTGCCATGGCAATAGCTGCAAATCTGCTTGGCCAAAACATGAAACTTTTGTTACATTAGTGTATAATTTACATTTCTTATGATCTCTGTATACATCACAGTATTGTGAATGGCCATTTTTCCTCAATTACAAAACTTATTAGAAAAAGGTATGCATAACAGTTTTTATTGATCACAAAAAAAAAAATATAGAATGGAACAATACAAGTGAGCATGGGCTGAAGGTGCTACTGACCTCTGGGAAGAATTGCTTGCTTCTGTGCAGGGCATAGTCTCTTTTCTGCGGCCACATTCACAATGCATTGACACCTATAAATCAAACAAATGGCTTAAACCCTACTGTACTTACCCAGGTTACTCAATTCAGCATTCAGAAAAACATTCCTAAACACTCTTTGAGGGAAAAAAAAAAGTACAAGCTCCTGGCAGTGAAGAAAGAACTATCAAATGAACAGAGCACTTTTCTCAAAAGCAGTTCCAAAAATAAAGCATTGATACTAAATACTAATGGCTTCCTTTAGGCACAAACTATGAGCTTTGACAGAAAGAAAATTAAAAAGCAAGTAGAGATTTGTACCTTGGCAGTGCAGGTGCTGCGTGGGCAGGAGGTGCCAGAGTGACATGGTGCATTACAGGGATGCCCACATTCAGGCCTGGGTTGCGGACAAGGCTGTTTACACTCTCCTTCTGCATCACACTCCCCACGATGGCATATTCTCTTACACTGATGGAAGCCGCAGGGCAGTGGCTTATTACATACCAAACCACAAGAGATGTCTTGAAGGTGGCATGGGATATTACTTCTTTGCTTTCGGGAGCGAATGAAAAAAGAGAAAAAAATAGGGAAAACACAGAGGTATAGGTTTCATTCACAAGTTTAATTACCCTTGTGTAATACAATCAGGTTATAAGCGAATTCTAATGTAATATAATACAGCATTATTCTTTACTCAGCATTACACCATTTCCACCTGCACACACGCAAACTTTAGGTAGAGTGTGCAATGCAGATTTTCAGTCGGTAGAAGTGGACCATGTTGTATATAGGACAAGCAAACTGAGGTTGGACATATTATAAACAGAACCAGCTTACTGGAATGCACAGTTATATCAAAGAGGAAGAGGACGTCCAGATGTGAGATGAACAGAGACAAAGAGGAATCATGAACAAGCTTAAAACTCAACCACAAGACAGGATCTCCTGGAGGAACACTTTTCACAACAGTCGCTAATGCTGTGATGAGACAAGCAACAAAGTAGGGAGACATAACCCTTGTTGGGGTAACCTGCTAGCACTCACAGAAAAAGAATGACAGCTAGTCGCTCTGTTGCTCATGTGACCACAGGATACAAGTCTTGATAGCTCTTTATAATTAGGAAACATAACGACTGGATAAAAAATATCCTAAAACAATACTATACAGATACTAACTTTACATTCATTATGAATGAATAAATCAGAAACCTGTTCCCGTTACCTCATGGTTGCCCATGCACCACTTCTTGGTGAGGTAGGTACAAGGAGGACATTTCTCCTCACAGTGGCAGGTGTGGAACACTGCAAGAGAAGTGTTCAAGCTAAAGATTACAGCTCCAATAACTGCAACACAACCAGTCAAATTTCATGACTTTCGGTTTACAGTATTTCAACATTTCAAATAGAAAGCTACAGCTATAACTACAATCAAACAAACAACTGGCAAAAGGCACATTTTATTCCTTTGGTGTGAGGTCAACACTCATCAGCAATGAAAATCTTGAGGCGTTTTTTTTAACCATAAGTGCTTTACAATTTGGAAAAGAAAACATGAACTGGGCAAGACCTGTTCTGTACCTGGGTGATCGCAGTCATGACGGCGGGTGCACGGCCTTTTGCACTCAGGTGGTTTGGTGCCACATGGGACAGGCGGATACATTATTGTCTCACCACAGTAGCAGGCCAATTCATCAAAACCTTTGCAGTAAATAAAATTGCACAGAAAGCAGTTTTTTTTAAAAACAAAATAGCATAAAAACCAAAAAGAAGTACTGGGAATGCTGTTCTGGGTTAACACTCACTAGTTTGCCAGCAAGGTTGGCAGTTTCCACGGTGACAAAGCTCCTGGCACCGGTGCAGACCACAGTTGAGTTTATAGCCACATATCAGTGTACACCTATGCTCAAAATCCTGATTTGAGAGGGAGGGAGGGAGGGAGGTAGAGAGGGAGGTAGAGAGGGAGAAAGAGAGAGATCAGTTCTCTCTGAAGAAAATTTTAACACATAATGATTCCAGAATGGTTTGCCTACCACACAGCACAGTTCTCCACACTTGTGCCGACCACAGCAACGTTTCTTACTGCAGCGTCTCTCACAGGTAAACACCAACTCTTCTACAGATTCAAGAAACACATATACTGGAGTGTTGAGATGGAGAGAATTTAACATTACTTCTGTAAATGATGACAGCTCTACTCGCACTCATTTTTTGATTTTCATACCAATTGTAATATCACAATGCTTAATACCAAACTAGGAATGCACCAAAAATTAGGCAGAAAATGGCAAAAATCCATTTCCAGATAATTTTTTTTTTTTTACACGACCAAAACCGTGATGACGCAGCTTCTTTAAAAACATTCTTCACACTCCCACCTAATAAGCTGCCCAAAAAGCTTTGAACGGAGGAAAATGATATTTTCTTTTTGCCACCTTCATTTTTAAGAATGTAATACAATCTCAACCTATTAATAACTAACTCCTACTTACTTTACATAGTAAAGACAGGTAGGTGCTGCAAGTACGAAGTATAACAAAAAAAAAAACATTGTTTACCTTCACTTTGAATTACTGCACATGGAACCTCCTGAAAATGAGGGGAAAAAAGGTTTGTTACAGAACAGAGTTCTGAGGAGCAAATTATCATCATGTAATAATCATGCTATTCATGTACGGATTAACCTTAGTCTTGCTGCCACATCTGCACTTTACAGTGGAGGTGAGAGAGCAGGGGCCACAGCTGTCTTCATGACAAAGCTTATCACACAGATGGACTGTGTCTGAAGGATAGAATGCAAGAAAAAAAGTAAGGGGAAAGTTCTCTGTAAACGACATGCTAACAGGTAGATTTCCTTGCATTTTTCTAAAACATTACACTGAACAGCAAAAATGGGGCACATTTAGATACCGATACAGTCCCTTTAGTACATGAATGGATGAAGATTAAATTACACAGAGCTCTAATTCCTCACACAATCCACACACTGGTAAGTCCAGCACTAGCACTGAGGCCTAAGTAACTGTGTCCCAAGCTCTCCCTTAACATTTACACCCACACACCAGCGTCGCCGCAAGGCAGAGGCTTGCTGCAGATTTTGCCGCAGGAAGGGATGGGGTCAGTGCAGCTCCGTCTCTCTGGATAGCCAAACTCCAGGAGCTTAGCCAGAGCTGTCTGCCCACACGGGCAGCTGCGCACCAGCTTGGGCGAGAGAGGACATGGCTGGCACTGGCCTGGGTGGCACATCTGCTGGCAACGGTGGGCGTGGCACTCCAGCATCCTGGAGATACAGACATTCAAATGTCAGAACACCCATAGGCTCACACCAGGCATGTAGTGATTTTCCTGCTCTAATAAACTTAGTAGACTTGATGACTAAATTAGGAGCTTCTGCTGGAAAGTCACCTAAAGCTGGACACACACACAAATATACTTCTTTTAAGAGTGATCTCTTCATAATGGATTGTTTTAACCAACACTCTCAGAAAAGAAGGTATTACAAGGTCACTGGAGTGCTACCTTCAAAAGGTGCATCTCTGGTACCTTCAGTTAAGGAATATTATTTTGTCAATCCATTGCAGTTTGATGCTGCATCAAATTACAATCTGTTTTTCCTTCAGAATTTTCATTTTATTTTATAGAAAGAGCTTAATTATGCACATACACCCTGGCAAAGTGAATGCAATGTACCCTTTATAGCATTTAGCATTTATACCATATGAAAACATATAAAGTGGTATGTGTAATATTTATACTGCTAAGTTTTGAATTAACAGGAACCACTGTTGACTGGATGCAATTGATTTTTGGCGATCATTCTCGACCAAAGAGTGACAGTAACAGATAGTGATGCGTAAATGTCAGCAACCGTTTTGTGGTGATCCCTGGTCATTGGTGGACAGGTAAATTATGCAGCAACAGATTAAGAGGGGCGTCTATAACTGTATGGCTACACAGCGCACACGAGAGTCAGAACTTACTTTCCGCATAGTTTGTTACAGGAGAAATGTCCAGTCCTGTCGAATTTGTCTCGGTCAGTCCCACACGGCACCTCCCTGTGCACCACCCCACAGAAGCACACTGCAAGGTAAACAGAGGAAATCAGACACTGAAGGGTGCCTATTTGTGAGCTGTGATATTGGATTCGATAACTAAAGACGGACAGTAACAAGCATATGTCCTAGCTGCAGTAAATACGCAGACAGTAATTGTAAATAATATGTGAACAGCCCTGTCAGGCACACTTACCTTGCCTGACACGGAGCTGGCAGGGTTGACATGGTCCCTGGTGGCAAACCTCGGAACAGGAGTGTTCTGCACAGTTCAGCAAAGCACCACACTCCTGTTCACAACGCAGTGATTCTGTCTGACTGCAGCGCACCTGCTTACTACACACATACACAAACCCAGTCAGAAAACAATGGTCATTTGGTTTCGCTCATTTGTGTATATATGGGTGCACATTACCTTGTTTTTCCACAAATGCAGGATTTTGTGATAAATGCTGGACACTGTGGACAGGGGCCTGGGTGGCACAAGCTGCAGACAATAAATAAGCACCAATAGGTTATAATAATAAAACAGATAACAGCTTGTGTTCTCTCAGGCTTCCTTAATTCTTAAAACCCAGTCAAACATCAGTGAATTGAATTCTAGTAGACCCCTGCTACTTTAGGTGAAATTATCTTCTTAGGACTTAATAGTTTGGACAAGCCAGTGTAGTCCTACATGTTGCAGGGGTGGTTGCAGTCTCGTCCAGTCCTCTTTTTCCCACACATATCTCCACAACTGTGTGGAATCTCACTGCGCTGATACTCTGGATTGGTCACTTTCCCTGCCGGTCAAGAACAAAAATTGTCAGGATGACTGTTTGTTTTTCATTGTTCTCTGTTCTCAGACTGCTGCGACAATGAAGTTAAAAATATCTAGTCAGTGGTGGTCCTATAGTGGTCCCTCTACAATGGTGGACTTGGCAGACAGAGGCTGATAAAATGTGAAACAACAGGTGGGCTACAGCCAGTAACTGTAAACCTACAAAGCGCTCAATCTATATACCTACACTCAATAAAGCAGAGTTTACAGTACACTAAATAAGAATCATAAATGAGGGTATAGATATTATGGCAGTTGGTACTTACCACAGAAGCAAGTATAAGAAGTCGGAGCCTTGAATGCCACATTCTGGCAAGCAGGACAACGCCATCCCTCACCTTTATCTGCAAAAGAGAAACACTATGATGCAGATAAACATTTCATTTAAGTTCAGCAGAAAACCCTATGTAATCAGCTCAGTTCAAAAGCATGAATACAACAAAGGGTGTTAGGCTCTTCTGCAGTCTATTACTCTACCATCAGCCTGGGAGGCAGGGGAGCGAGCCCACTTCTTGATGCAGTTCAGGTGGAAGACATGGAAGCAGCTCTGACAGCTCCAAACTGGTGCCATGACACGAATCACATCACAGCAAACCATACACTCATATTTCTCTTCTGTCAGTTGCTCAATCAGGCAGCCTGAAAATACACGCACGCACACAAAGAACAATTCAACTGACGGAGATTAAATATGACTATAACAACTTGGATTTTACTGTGTAAGAAATTCTCAACATGAATATAAGTTTCTGACTAAAAGTTTATTTCCTTTCACTTCCTAAAAGGAATGAAGCTTGTGGTGGCTTCTGGTGAAGTTTGTTTAAATTACATTTATATAATTTAATATTTTGTTAAAATTATTTTCAAAGCTTCCTCTCAGTAAGGTATCCCGTGAAGTAGTTATGCATAAATTACTTGAGGTCCTTTTCATCCGGTTTGATATTCAGATCGAGGCAGAGTAGTACATGAATGACATCGTCAGCTTCTTTTATGAATTATCAACATTACCTATAAAATTCAGAAGCTATGTGAACATGTTATATCCTAGTATTGATTAAAGGTGTATATAATGTAAGAAATATCTTACATATGTGTGAAAAGTCTCAAACAATGAAATCTCTCTCACCTGTCTGAGTTTCTTTGCTCTTGGGGACCTCCATGCGTTTTACTGGCCCAGTCCTTCTCTCTGCTCCAACTAGTTTCCTCTGTTCCTGCTCATGCAACCGGGGCCTTTTCCATTTATTCCTTCCACTTCCACCTTTCTGAACAACTTCCTCTTTGCCTTCTCTAAGTTCCCCCTTTTCTCCCTCCACATGGAATGTCTCTCTCTCTCTCCAGTTTCTGATGTCACTAGGATGAAAAGCAGGGGGTCCTTGTTTTCTGGGGGTTGGCTGCCACCCTCCTCCACCTGCTCTCCATCCTTTCTGGTTCCTTTGTTCATGTTCCAGTTCTAGATGTTCAATCGATGCTTGATTGGCTGCAGCTTCTCCAAACTGTTCCTGATTTAAATCCTTGTCTCTGAGTAATGGACCCCTTGCCCTCTCTCCCCTGCCTCTCTCAGACCTTTTTGGCCAGGTATCCCTAGGATCAACTTGAGGCTCTACTGTGTAGGCAGCTCCAGGAGGTCTGTGTTTATTCTCCGTATCTACAGGCCTATGAAGAGGTGGAGTGTTGGATCTTTGACCCCGATTAGGCCCATGGTCCCATCCAGATTGGCCATTATCACTTCCATCCCTTGACCATCTTGGACCCTTGGTCCATCGGTTACTATTGCGGCCGTCACCCCCTCCTCGCCCTCCTCGTCCCCCCCGACCTCTTATTTCATGTCTAGTAGATGAGCCATCATGTGGCACAGCAGAATTGTTATGCGATTCATGGCTCTCCTTCGCATTCCCCACTGGGTTAGAGTGTGGCTGGGATCTATCCGGACCTCCCCATCTACGGTTGCGGTCTGGCCGTGGACGGCCTCTCCTGGAGGGTGGCTGGCTGGGTTTTCCTGCTGTAAGCTCAGGAGTTGATGCCGCAGATGCTGCACTCAAGCTGACGGTGTCAACTAAAATGTAATCAAAATACTCTATTCAAAATAAAGTGGCCCCTTATAGTCATGTGTAAACATATCACTCTGCATTTAACCCATTCACCAAGTGCAGCAGTAGGCAGCCTTAGGTACGCAGGCACCTTGCCCAAGTATATCTCATTGGTGCCACTGACATTTCTGGGATTCGAACCCACGACCTTCTGACCGATTCAGCTGCTAACATGCTGCCCATAGAATGTGTTGAGACTCTCGAGTCACCACGCTTTAACTTTCAGCACAGCATGTCACATACAACAATATGTAATGTGACAGTTATATATTTCACACTGTGTGAACTCATAGGGCAAGTTTTTTTTTTTAACTATTCATCTTGAGATCAGGAGCTAGGCCTGATACTATGAACAACTACTGCATATGCAGAAACTGTCATACAGAGCAACAAGCTGAACTACCTTACACAGTCTCTGGACTTTGGTTTAATAACGGTCCTACTCAATGAAAATGACATTAAACAAGAACAGAAAAAACAAGAACAGGTGTAACTGTTGAACTACATGTGCATCACACAATCAAATAAATACTGGGAACTATCCTCGAAATCTAACAAATGTAACAGTCACCCTTAACTTTCCCCAGCCAGTTCAGTTAGTCGGGCTTAGCTAAGTCCTAGCTAGCAAACAAGCTAACCGGTTAGCAGGGCAACATGGCTTTCACTGTTTTTACTAATAGCCCACTTCAAACGTGTCTTCGATTTTTTCTGTAGACGTTTGAAAATAGATAAAGAAAGTACATGGTTTGTGACTGTCTCGCCAGTTAAGATACTGTAAATAAGCTGCTCTATGTTAGCCAGCTAAGTTAGCTAACAGTTGCTCCGTCACCCAAAAATGACAGGTAGTGGAAAATTTGGATGAAGTTTAAAGTTGTAAATTAAACATTTACCTGTCACTGCAGCTTCAGCCATCCGAAAAGACCCCCTCCTCGTTTAGAGAGGACGTTCCCGTGTGTGGGACTGGAGACGAGTGAGTTTGAAGCAGCTCAATGGGAGGCAGAGGACTGGAGGGGTGACGAGTTGCAGGAGAGAAGTGAACGAAGGTGGCGCTCCATCCCAACTACAGTTCCATCCCAGCACAGTGCTGAAAATTGGACTGGACCCACACATTTAAACAGTTTCTGCTTCTGCCTTCATCTAAACTGGCCATGATCTAGTTAGTGTAATGTCAATTTTTGCAAACACGATGTGACCAACTCTCCCAGTGGCAATCAGGATCAGTCAGAAAAGTCTTCATGCTCTCTGAATTTCAGAACTCAACTCTGATGTGACGAGGTGCTGAAGTAATTAAGTAAAGTGACACACCACAGCACACAGTGTGAACAATGTGAAATTCCTTCTTTGTATTTAACCCATTCATCAAGAGCAGCCCGGAATACAGCACCCGGGGAGCAGTGTGTGGGGACGGTACCTTGCTCAAGGGAACCTCCGTGGTGCCACTAGCGGTCCTGGAATGCCAATCCACATCCTTCTGATAACAGGAGCAACTCCCTAACCACTACACCACCAGCATCCCAGACGACCAAGGGTGTCTTTTTTCACCTAGTATTTGTGGATATAACCACAGTGTATTTCATATTTAGGTTCCCCTCGACAGAAATTGCTGTGAATCAGCGAGTTTGATAACTTTTCTTGACAACAGTGCCGATGCTTAGTGGTCATTTCATGGAATTGGTACATTTGGCATAATCTGAGAAATAATCTGTCATAAAATTACTATAACACCAGATACATGCATAATTTGAAAACATAACATTAGTATGTCTTCTATAATCAATGCTACCTCAAAATTAAGTAAAGTAAATATTACTGTAGGCCTACATGATTAATTTTGCTTTTATGTTCCCTCACTATGAAAGTTATTTTTCTTAATAGTAAGTTGTTGGAAAAATGACGCATGTTTTACATGTGTATATCACATTGTTAAGCAATGTTTTTAGCATGTCATCGCTATAAAATTTAAATAATTTAATCAGTGTCCCCTGATTTCAGGTGAACCCTGTTACTGACAAAAAAACCTGTAAAATTATCATTTACAGGAAGTTACATAATTTACCGGAAGAGGATTTTCAACATTTAAAACACAAGTACATTTCTCTCTTCTATAATGTAGAAGTTTGGTTGGGTGTTGGGTGTTGGGTTGTTGAGTGTGGGGACATCATACCACATCCCTGTTACCAATTTTAACACATTAATTAAAATAATATTTTTTGTGTCTTGATATTTACCATATCTATAAGTAATATCATTTCAAACTGTATCACATCTGCTCTTGTGATCTTGAGCATTAGCTAACTAGAGGCAAATTAGCTTGAAATCGTCAACCCTGTTACTGTCAGTCCTGACAGTCTATGATGACATACCATAAAATATCATACAATAAATATAAATAGCCTGAGATGGCACCATATTATTTACTGTCACTTTTTTGTCCCTTTTATATTGTCTTCTTTCTAGAGATGTTTAAAATTGATGGAAAAAAACTATTTTCTTTTAAAGATTGAAAATGTACTGATTTCATGGAATGACCCCTAGATTAATGAAATATTCTGAAGCAGAGAATGCACCACACTGTGCATTGTTGCTGTGCTAAGGAACTGCAATTTGGAATTCATATATAAAACAAAGCACCTGAGGACACATCCACTTCACAAACCTACATCATTCCTCAGCATCTGACTGAAAAGCTGAGAATGCCGGGCCTGAACACTTCTCTCTGCAACTGGATTCTAGACTTCCTGCCTGTGAGACCTCAGCCAGTCAGAATAGGAAACAGCACCAAGGGCCCACACGGCTGTGCCTAACCCTCTGCTTTTCCTCGCTGCTGATACACGACTGTGCAGCAATGCACCGCGTGAACCACATAATCAAGCGCCGATGACACAAACTTGGTAGGTTTGATCAGCAGAAATGATGGCGGTGTGATGGCTAAGCGACTGGTGCGGAGCCAGCAACCTGTGAATATAACAAAAGAGATGGTTGTCGACTTCAGGAGGGCGCAGGCTGATCACTCCCTGCTGAGCTTCAGTGGGTTCTCACTGGAGATTGTCCAGAGCACCTATATATTCATAGTATAATCATTCAGACTTGTACAATAGCTGTTGTCGATGTTTTTTTTTTTTGCACTCTTTCGTCTGGTTTGCACTTGCAGTGTTGTGGTGTTTCTGTTTCTTTTCTTGTGTAGCACCATGGCCTTTGAGGCACGTTGTTTCCTTTCACTGTGTACTGTGTGGCTGAAATGACAGTGAACCTACTTGACTTGATCAATCCAGGACCATCACATATTTGTGAGGGCTGGTAGATGCTTTGACATGACTTGTCTTGACAGATCAGCTGCATGTACACTGTACTCCATTCCCACACAGGCCTAGGGTATGCCTAGATATATATCAACATCATCCAGAGAAGAGAGCCTTGTTTAAACAACTTTATTATTTTAAAATGTAATCAAAAGACAGTAGTTACAGAGGGGCACGCAGAGTTACAACGGCGTGTCGTTCAGCAGCTCACAGCGGGTCGTGACTCTCATGTCATGATTATCGAAAAATCCTATTATGCTGCCAATTTAAAGAAAAGTCTGCCGTTGAACTGGAAATCGTCCTCATCTGTCAAACATTTGTGATTATTTCACAAAATAGTCATCAACTTTAGGATTCAATGTCATGAGCACACACACACACACACACACACACACACACACACACACACACACACACACACACACACACACACACACAC
>JBBPDC010000011.1:14955783-14966172 GCA_037974485.1 Hemigrammopetersius urotaenia | reverse complement strand
CACACACACACACACACACACACACACACACACACACACACACACACACACACACACACACACACACACACTCACTCGCAGAGATAAGGTTGGGTGAAATTAGTCCAGTGAAACAGGTCATATACAAAAATAAACTAAACAAAGACAAATAGCAATTGCAAAGCAGACCAAGCTGTCATTGCAGATATGACTTAATCAAATAAAGGATGCAAGGATTTCCTCTGGTGGCCATGGCTCTGGGTGACCATTTCAGCAGTGGTTTGAAATGATAGAATATTAAAATACAGAAGTTGTGTGAAAGGAGTTGTGTGAAAAGAGGGTATATCCATTTATGAAGTGCCACTTCATAGTACTGTTCAACATGACTTAAATATAAACATAGAGAATGTCTATGTCCATATTTATCTTTCCGTTTCACTTCTTGTAAGTAATACTATTTTGTTGACCTAAACAGAGTCTGTAGTCATTTTTTTCTGCCTGAATTTGTTCAGAAAAAGATTCAGGTTTACAGTTTTCCACTTAGCTCATATGTAGTTGATTGACCAAGGTCTGTTTCTTCACTTTAGCCTGGACCTGACAAACACCATCAAAACCTCTCTCATCCCATTCGAAGCACATTCAGCTCTGTAAGTGTGGTTTAGAACAGTGGCCCCCAATTATATTCTAAAAATATAATAATGGGGTATCTTTAAAATATAATAATAAACGTAAATCCAATGTGTCCAATGTGATAAATCCAAATTTTATTTTATTATTATATTTTAAAGATACTCCATTATTACATTTTTATGCGTATCATTTATTTGTATAAATACGTATCCGTATATTTATCTGCCACTCCTTAAAGGCCTGGCCGTGAAAATAGTTTGATATTAAACCGGTCCGTGACCAAATAAAGGTTGGGGACCACTGGTTTAGAACACAATATGACTTGCTGTAAAAATGAACAAAACTTCAGAAAGCAATTTAAGACAACACCAGGACTGAACAGGACTGAGTCTCTCATATTTAAGACAATTATTGCCACAAAAACTTATTTTAGATCTGCACTACTCCTGATCTGGTTTATGAAATCAGGCCCTCTTGTCCAAATATACTGCTGGCAAGTTTTGTTCAGGTTAGTTCATTTCAGTAAAGTTTTGCTTAGCTCACACTAAATTATGTTCTAACCCACAACCACCTAAATGATGAGTTGGATTTAGTGGGTTTAAATATATTTTGAGTGTATGAATGAAAAGGCAATTGTTAACTTTCAGTATTTGTTGACCTTTGCCTCGCAGTTCCAGTTCTAAAGACTTTGGATTTCAGACATGTCTTGGCTGATCGACTACATCTGGAAAAAGAGGAAAATAGTGTACATTTGCTTTTTCTTTAATCCATAATACGGAACAGTAGTTCTGATGCAGCAATACCATAGGGGTCTTTGGTCTTGATCATACCCAAACACCTGTTCAACAAATATTAGTAGTCTGTGCTATGAGTATAGTGGAGGAAATGAATGCAGCAACTGTCATTTAACAGTTTAACAATATATTGCTATTGAAATGATTGCAAAAACGATTGGAATTCCAGACTATATTAAGGATGAACTTGAGGGGCTTTTACAATCTTTCATTGCCTATAAACACTCCAGTAGTAATAAGAACACTTTGGAAATTTGGAAGTGAAATATTTAGACATGACCAGACAACACATATGAATATATATAGTGACACTTGGACAGTCTCATACAAAAGGCAGCCCCAGTCAAATGACATGTTCTGTTGATTGCGTATGTGTCCTTTGCAGGGAACAAACCTAAATATGATATTTTTTCTGCAATTTCTACTGCGCAAATATATTTATCTGCTGAGTTGAAATATTTCTGAGAGTAAAACATCAAATAGAAAATGTGCCATATGTTTTTACACAGGCCTTACTGGATATTACATATACATCTATATCATTCGACCGGGGGGGCCATACGTGTGTCACTGTATCAAATATATGTTTTCACTAAAATGGTCACCGGTATGGTCACGTCTATTGCAGGACATTATTTTGCATGTACCATGTTTAAGCATTTAAAATATAATCAATGAAATCTGGCACAGTAACCCCAAAACCAATAACATCTGCAGATGTGAAGAATTTCCAATCAGTGCGTCGTAGGAATAATGAATGCAATTCATCTGAAATATAAATCATAAAAGGAAATGAAATCAAACATAGGCTCACACACATTTACTCACACAGGACACAAAAATACACACACATCTCACAAGCGCCTGTCTTGTAACTTTGCATTAGTAACACAAAGAACTCCCAAACAAATAAAAAAATAATATATGTGCATTAAAAGGATCTGTGCAAAAATGTAAAATATGGTTCAGCTCTAGGCATGGAAAAGTTGAGCAGTACTGTACTGTTGGCAGATTGGTCACAGTAAGCAAACCTTTCCCAGCTGTAGCAGTAATTGAAAGCAGAACATTTTTTTTTGTATGCAACTGCATTAAAAATTGAAGCAAGAAAATCTGTATTAAAGGCTATTCCTCCAAAAACTGAACTTCATACTGAAAAACTCAAAGAAAGAAAAAAATATCATTGTGAAAAAATAACACCCAGAAACCCGTTGCAAATATATATAAAGTTCTAGATAAGTTCTCCTAACCATAAATTGGAGATGTACATCTGTGATTTTCCTTTTAAAGAGGTTTTTGGACATCGTTGGAGTGTTTTCCTTTTCAGATAAAAGGAAGGGACATATTCGATCTGGAAACATTAAAGCGCTGAACTCATCTGCTCCAAGATCAAAATGTGTCCCGGTGCAGCCGAGGCTTTGGGCGCTGTTCCTCGGTCGGATCCAGAGCTCATCCTGCAGTTCAAAAATGAGGGCCAAACCTGATCCAGAGTCAGGGCTTTTACATCTCTTCTTGTGGCTCATTTTATAGTTGAGCTGTTAAAACGTACCGGTTATTGATCGTCAGATGCTTCTGTGTCTATCCTCAGGAAGCGTGTTTGCTCCATACTGTCATTTCATAGCTGGAGGGATGATGAAGCAGGGACATTTCAGTTGTTACGTGGATGAGTAAATTTGAGGAGGAAGCAGGGCAGTGTATGGGCTCACAAGGGTGGAGGTGGAGACCTCAGCACTGCTCAGACTCAATAAAGCCCTCTTTTTCCTGGCCAACAGGCTCCACCTCAGCGTACGCCGGGTGACCAGAACCACGACGGAACTTCATCGCAGGCCACCGGCTGGGCCGCCGCTGCAGAAACATAATCGAGAATAACATTACAGAGATTTGATTGTGAGCAGAAGTTGAGTGGTGTACCTCAATACTAGGGGTTTTAACTGAACCAAAAAATAAGCTACGAATGTCCACGGTCTTAGATCAGAGCCCCAGCAAGAACACTGTTAATGGTTCAGGAGAACAAATGACCTTGACTATTTTACTGCTTTTATAACAGTATGGAGGAAAAAAAAAAGCTCCATTTAAAAAAGATATATACATAACTACAAATATTAATAATGTTAATATTTCTCCAGCCAAACAAATGGTTCTAGCAGTTTTGAATGAAATGACTGTGATTCTCAGTGGAATTATATGCTTTTCAGCCAATCCGACTGAGCAATCACAACAAACCGATGTGTGAAAGGTTAATAAAAAACAGCATTATTTCATGTATAACATTTGTTATAAATACGATCCTGTTATATAAGTGTCCGTTGTAGAATTGTAAATTACATTTGTATTTATATTATTATATTTTTGTTTTCATATATTTATATTTGCTGAAATATGCTGGCAAGGTGTTATTGACTTTTTAATGTCACATATTTCTCCTTTCCAAAAGACGCTGAAGTCATGTTTTTGGTATGATTAGAAGAATAGAAAGTGGTGGTTTGAAATCGATTAGCTGCGGGGCTGTCACAGTGTTTGGAAAAACAATATTAGCTACCTTTCTTACTAAGGATTATAAATGTTTTCACTTTGTTTAATTTGTGGTATCTTTGTAAGGTCAATGATTTCAGGGAACGTCAACAAAGTGGGACATTTTGATTTATAGAGGGGCTTTGAGAGGGGAAGACAGAAGGCATAATGGATTGATAACTGAACAATATTCAACCGGCGATTAATAAAGTGATTACACTTCATCCGTTTCTTCCATTTATCTCAAATGCCTTTCAGCTTTTTGTTTTATTATTTCTGTTCAAAACACACACACACACACACCTCGATAAAGAAGAGGCCAGCTGCAGAGCTGGGGTGGTGGTAGATGTAGAGGGTCACCAAGATGCCAGCCACCATCACTAGCATCAGCATCAGCATTCCCAGAATCAGTCCTGTGTGAAGAGGATGTGTGTCGCGCTCTGCTGTACTCTCCGCTGCTGCAGCTGGAAAACACACACAAACAGTTGAGATCGCCACAGTATATTCTATAGCATTCATATAAGTAGACTCATCATGGTTTAATTTAAGTTTCTGATGGTGATGGTACACATCAGAATGTACATTAGTAATTAGGTACATCATTTGGGGCAGCTGGTAGCCTAGTGGTTAGGGCCCTGCGACCAGAAAGTCCGGGTTCGATTCCCAAGACCGCTAGGCACCGCTGAGGTACCCTGAGCAAGGTACCGTCCCCTCACACTGCTCCCCGGGCGCTGTGTTCCTGGCTGCCCCTTGCTTCACTTGGTGAATGGGTTCAATGCAGAGGTTGAATTTCATGCTGTTCACACTGTGTGCTGTGGTGTGTTCACATATAACAAATGGTCACTTTCACTTTATACATTACTGCATGTATTTATATACAGCAAATAAACACTATGTTGAAGGTTAACAGTTTTGCCATAACACAACAATGTTTAACAACTAAAATAATTTTTATTGGGAAAAAATAGTAAAAATTTTATTGTACTTTTTGGTCATATATGTTTAGATTTATGACTCACAGATGTTTATATAATTTTCAAGATAGCAGATCATTCACACCATTAGTAGCTGGTGGTCTTCAGCTAGCTGAAAAGGACAGGTCCTCAAAAAAGGCACTGTCTGTGCAAGCTGACCAACTGAGGTGGTGTTGAAGGTACACAAAAGTACATAAAAGGAGACACAAAAGTGTCCATGCAATGCTAAATGCTACATTCGTCTCTTCGGCACAAACTGGACTACCTCAGCCCACTACTGACCACAGAGGGAGGAGATCAAAGGCCCTTTGCTAAACACGTCAAAATTGGTGTGTTTTGTACTGTTTCTATGTTTCATTACCTGTGATTTATTTGTGCTTTCATTATGAACAATTTCAACCAGTATAGTAGTCAGTATTAATTCACAATGGGATTGATAGCCATTACAGTTCTAACATTTCTCAGATCTCTACTCTCATGTGTCTTTCAGCATTTCAGTAAGACACTGTCTTCTTCTTATGCTTATGTTTTTTATAATGCCTTAACCCTTGTATTTATTTTCTTTAACCCTTATAGTCATCATAATTAACCATTATAATTACAGCCTTTATAAATAATTCTAATGTTTATGTTTAGTGGCATTTCAAGTTTTGAAAATTATTACATTTTAAACAGATTTGAAATTGAAAGTTTACAGATTCATTCATTCATTTTCTGTAATTGCTCAATCCTTACTAGGGTCACGGAGCCAATGGACAGGACGCCAGCCCACTCCAGGGCACACACACACACACACAGACCCCATTTACTCACACTCTCACACTCAATTTAGAATCCCCAATTCACCTTACGCGCATGTCTTTGGACTGTGGGAGAAACCGGAGACCGGGGAGGAAACCCACCCCACCACGAGGAGAACATCCAAACTCCACCTACACCTAGATGAGGACCTGGGTTTGAACCCCCAACTCTGGAGTGCCACCAATATGATATAGATAGATTTCACTGGGGAAATGGCCATTATAAACCCTGCAGGGGTGACGTAGATCTCAAGTTACTTAACGCTTACAATTTTTCAGTGATTACAAAAAGATGATATTGATATTTATAGTAATCATTTTCTCTGTGTTGCTAGAAGAAACACTCAATCAAAACTGTAGATTTTAAGAGTCAGTATCACATCATATCACAACATAAATCAAATGTGAATGTTAATGCATAAGTCATAATGTAAATAAATACTTTATGTTTGAATGGTAGGCAATGGTAAGTAGGTTGAATGGTTTGAATGGTAAGTAGGTTACTAAGGGTTAAAGCAGCTCTATGTATTATTCTCTATGCTGGCCCTGTTTCCATGCTCTAAAACACACTTCTTCTCAGGATAGGGTTGTTGAGCAGATCTGTTGGATCAGATATCCTAAAGCAGGAAAAACAGTAAAAAACATGCAGGATAGGAGATGTGAACAGGAGGGGGCAGTGTTTAGCCACCTCCACCACCTCAGGAGAACTACTGTGTGGATGTGTGAGCTTCATGGACAGAGACTGAGTGATGGTGAAAGGTTAAGGTTGCACAGTCTGATATATTATGTCTTAAAGGACATTGCCAGCAGGCTGCTCTGCCATTACGACCTCGCCACATTGATGTCCAGCCTTTTTTTTCACCAAGCCAGGCTTAGTAGACCGAAATGGATGCTTTTAAACAGAAAATGAGGAACAGTGATAATGGTTATTAAATCCATTAGTCAAGAAGAAAAACATGAATGCTTGAGCTCTTAACATCTGCGTCATATCACCGCTAAAATGTGTGAGAGACGTCAATGATAAAAACCACCAGGCCTAGAAAAATGAAAGAAGCACTGTGGCCATTTCAAAACACTGCTGGAGCTTATCTCTACTCTATAAACACAGAGTTAGACCAGGCCTGCATTTCTAACATAGTCCATTCGATCTGACATAAAAACAAAATACAACATGACATAATCTAGCTCATAGTGTTCACTGTTAGATTAAATGGTTGCTGTATTTGAAGTAGCTTTGTAACTTTGTAAGCTACATTTCGTTATATTTATAGATAACGTTGTCATGCAGTGTCATAAACCACATAAGCAAGTCTATCTGAGATAACCAAAGGACACAACAGAGCAAATGCAGCAAAAGTGTTATGACTGAGGAAAGCAGTTTGCACTGCTTATTGATGGGTATAAGCTTTTAATACTTGTTAGCCTCATTTGCTTGAACAAGCAAACTTTAGTCATTAGACCTGTCTCTGCTGACTGATTACATCTGGAGTAGGGAGAACTATGGCCAAACCATGCCTTCAAGCAGTTTATTAGCCACATTGTAAGGAACACAGTCAAAAACTCACAAATTAGTCTGTCAGTGTGGTTTCTTTGCAGGTGGATGCCTGAATAAATAACACTCAGGTCTCTCAAAGCATGTGTACTGAGGATGAGGGTCAGTCTGAATATCTGACTTTCATGTTGAGCCGAGAGAGAAACTACTGTGTAGCTTTTTCCTTTTCGCCGACAAAATGTTCTGCATTCAGCAGCCCCTCAGCCAGAACAGAGCAAGAGGAGATTAGCATCGCTCCAGCCTAGCGTTTCCATACAGACACACACACAGACGCACACATGCACACACACAGGCTCTTGAGTTCTGTAGCCATTCAAAAGAGCTGGTGCTGGGCTTGAGTGACAAACCTAATGTGGAGTTAACAACACACTGCACAACACTCTGCATCTCTCTCTCTCTTCCTGTCACATGAATATTCCCTGATCTCCCCTTTCTCTCCCTCCCTTGTATTTTCTTTCTCATTTGCTCTGTTTTTCTTTCACTTTCTGTGACTCTCTCATTCAGTCTTTCTCTTTCTCTAGCCACCACACGCAATAGGAGCAAGCGCCCTTCGACCAGAAAGTCCGGGTTCGATTCCCAAGACCGCTGGGCACCGCTGAGGTACCCTGAACAAGGTACCGTCCCCACACACTGCTCCCCGGGCGCCGTGTTCCTGGCTGCCCCCTGCTTCACTTGGTGAATGGGTTAAATGCAGAGGTTGAATTTCCTGCTGTTCACACTGCGTGCTGTGGTGTGTTCACATATGACAAATGGTCACTTTCACATATGACTGTGAGGGGAACAGAGGGTGTGTGTCAATGTGTATGTAAGCGTGTTTCACTAACCTTCAACAATAGATGTCACACTCCATTCAGTGGGGTCCAAACGTCTGAGACCACCAGTGAAAGACCTTTTTTGCATTATTTTCTAATTTAAGTGAAAATGTACTATACTGTATTTACACGAAATCCAGAACTTCCAAAAAAAAAAAAAAGCTTCAATCTGCGTCCTGAGGTAGAGACAGTAAAGCATCTAGAATGTTTCTTCTTCTATTTACTTGTTAGTTTTATACATTTTCCAAGTGGTCTCACACTTTTGGACTTCACTGTATGTTTAGAGTGATTGTGATCCAAATGTCAATTTGTGAAGAAATCATTAAAGTTTTAAATTTGAAACCTTCTGTCACGGCAGAGGGGTTTAGTCCACTGCCGTGATTTACCTCGGGGCATGGACGAGACAAAAGCACAAGGATCCATGCTGTGGTTTTACTTTTATTTAACAAAAACAAAACAGAGAAACAAAAACCTGGCTCGAGGGCCGTTGCAGGAAAATCAGGCGTTTGTGAGGCGATGGACTGACAGTGCGAAACATACAAAACAGAACTTAAATACCGTCAGTCATTAGACACAGAACACAAAACATCTGAAACCAAAACACGTGACACAAAACAGACCAGAGAATCAACATAAAAGTCCTCAAAACAGTACAAAACAGAACCAAAAACAACTGAAAAGCAACCCTACTGGCCACTGACCGACCCGTAACACCTTCTCTCAGAAACTTTTCAGTGAAGGAAGAAAATAACCTACACATGAGTGTGTGGGAAAGTTGCCTCTATCCATCACATTTTGCTAGAGTGTGCAAACATATATGAAGTGCAACAGATCCTGCCTGAGTGCTGAGCTGTCCAGTGATATGTTAGTGTCAGTTTGAAAAAGGGTTTACGTTTACGGCATTTGGCAGACACTCTTATCCAGAGTGACGTACATCAGTGCTTAAGAATTCCGCAACTGTTTCTTAACTGAAAACAGCTTAAATCTGAGTCAACTATTTAACTGAGATACTGCAGTCAGAGCATCTATACAACAACTGTCCAAATAATAATAACTAGCCACCTCACATGTCTCATATGAAGCACATTGTCATCACCCTGCCAGACTTGGAAGCATTTTGTGATAAGGTAAGACCTATCCAATGGGTAAAACCTGGACACCTTGTCATCATTTTGTAGCTTTCACCAACCTTAAGTAAGGAACGCCTGGTACGGGAAGGCCAAGGAAAAAAAGAAAGGTGTTTTTCATCACCCCTGTGGTGACCATCCCAATACATTTGATTTAGGAACATTTTTGTTTATCACAAGGTACAATAGTGGCAAAGCTCCATTCGTTTTTCCTACAGAATAAACTTCAACTTGTTTATATTTTCAAATTACATAGGAGTGCAGACTTTGTGCTACAAATATGCATGTGATGTAAAATCAGAGGTAATATATCAAGCTATAAGAGGTTTGGGATGATTATTAGAGCCACTGAGTGTGATATGTGTATCATGCCTGTATGTTAAACCATTCCTGAGTTATGAATTCCTGGACACTACTTTGAAAATGTAAATGAAAAATTCACAACGGAAATATTTGTTGACAGTTTTTAATGTGGACATGTTCAATAGCTGTTGTAGCTGTAAATCACACAGATAAACTCACACACACAAAGACACAAAAGACCCCTTCGGTGTCCCATGATTAACTAATTCCTTCCCATTTTTAACTCACTTTGATCAGCTTTCCTGAGGATGTGTGTCTGTGTGTGTCTGTGTCTGCACGCATCTGTGTGTGTGATAAAGCATTCCCACTCAGGAAAACAGCCCACACACTCTAATGATTTATTTACTGGGATAAATTATACAGGGCTCAGGGTTGGAACAGAATTGTTTTATTAATGATGTCTGATTATTCCCTGGGCTCTGTGCTGAGTGCTTTCATCTTTCACTCACCTCATTCTGTTTCTGTGCACTCGCCTCAGTCACCACACAGGCCACAGCGATCTCACCTGCAGCCCTGTATCAACTGAGTGAGTCATAACTGGTCTACATTGCCTGTCACAGGTTGCCTATAGCCAGCTCTCCGACTTGTTTTTAATACAAAAGAGCGTCACTATTTGAATGTTTGCCACTGGGAAACTCTGTAATTCTCTGCCTAGAGGCTAAACAGAACAAGTTTTCAGAGATGCCATTTGGCCTCAAAAAGATTGCTGTACACTTTCAGCATTTGATGGAAACGGTCCACACCAGTTTGATTGTTCAGTATTGTTTTATCTAAAATGATGAAGTTGTTTAGTCAGCATTTGTAGAATAATATTTCAGACATACTGAAGATAGTTGTTTCACATATTAAT
>JBBPDC010000011.1:14910157-14937475 GCA_037974485.1 Hemigrammopetersius urotaenia | reverse complement strand
AATGCAGAGGCTGAATTTCGTGCTGTTCACACTGTGTGCTGTGGTGTGTTCACGTATGACAAATGGTCACTTTCACTCACTTTTCACTTTAAAATACCACAAATGGCATCTTCTCTTGGTCCAGCACAGAGATCTTACGAGAACATCTGTCAGACATTCCAGGGATCTGTAGATTGTGTTTGGAATGTTTGTTCAGAACTAGTCTGTTCTACAACGGCCTTAAAACAGCCAAAAGCAAACCCTACAAATAAAGCACCTCCTCAAGATCTGGCAACCTTTTTATTACAGGCTGTAGAATAAGTAACCTGTACCATTTAGATCCTAAAATCAAATAAAAGTATATTAAACTTTCTAAATAGGTGTTTAAAAAGGGCCAGAGCTAACAAAAAATCAGCTCAAAACTCTCTTTACAAACTTCTGAAAAACTGGACAAACCATCTGAGGAAACTAGGCAGCTTTCACAGCTGCTTCACCCAAGTTCCTGCTGCTCAGGCTAAGAATAATGTGGCAGGAAGACAATAACAAAACGTGAATCACATAATGGGAAGACAATATGGAAGCAACACGCCATTCTTGAACACCTTCTGTATGGCGGGTCACCCACGGCATCGAGCCTTCTGTCACATCCTTTGAGTCAGAAACCCCGGCGTCTTTTCAAAAGCACAAAAGTGCGGGGGGTTGGGTCAATAGAGTCTCATCCACATCTCCACCAGGAACAATCTGACACTGTCCCACACCAATGGATTCACTGAGATTAGGATAAACCTAGAGATGACTATGGATTGGTCTGCCTGCTGATTTCAGTGTCTGCTATAGATTTGTCTGGTAATAATAAAAATCATTTAGGTTTGCATCAGTAAAGTCAATCATCTATGCTAAAAAAAGAATGTCTTACAAACCTGACAATAGCTTTAACAGAGGAGTATTTCCTTCAATTTATGAATTTTGTACTTAGATGAAACCAGCTAATCCAGTGGCCAAGCTTTCATCATTTAATCATGCTAAGAGTCAATTCTGTTGTATGTCACTAACATAATGCCCAGTCCTGAACTTAACATCAGCCCTGAGCCCTTCCCTACTGCATCAAAAATAAGAAAAATTAAACATGCAACCTCAAAGGCCACCGGCGCACTTTTCACAGGACATCACGCTTCAGAATGAGAGAGGGGGGAAAAAAGCAAATGGACTTGGATGAGGATTCTGACCAAGTCCTCCTCTTGCCAGAGAGTGCTACTTTAAATCCCCTTATTTTGGTGAGAAGATCCAGGTGAGGAGAGGAGTATTCTGGTCGGTAAAGAGGCTCTCGGAAGGAAGTACAGTATGTGGGTTGTAGGCAATCCTATGTGAAACTGTGGTTGACCACTTATTTATTCCCCGACTGCAGGATGTTTTAGTGGGTGTAAAATGGTCCCTTTAATACTAAGACACTAACACAAAGAGCAACTACGCAGAGGATGTTAGCTAAACCAGATGTTTTTAGTAGCCAGCTGTGGAAGCGCTGCAGCACCTTTAACCAACACCGTCTGCTAGCGTAGTTAAGGCTGTATAGTCTTTCTGCATTGACATGCCCCATAGACCTGAATGAAATGTTGCTGTTTAACAGAATTCCATCTTTCTATCACTTCCAGCTTGATGTGAACAGTCTGTGGAGGACAGACATGTTACTCGAAGAAGTAAAAGCCCGCTAAACAGCGCTGGTTCATTATTAGCCGGATAGCTAACTAGAAGCTCCTGTTTTTGAGTCGTAAGTGAAAAGAGAGAATTCACAAGCTTACCTTGATTACAGAAAAAACTCCAGAGCTTGGCCACAATTAGACCCATGTCTCCTGTGTGTCTGTGTGTTTATTTGGTTTAATTGTTAGGAGTCGGCCTCTGTCTGTACAGCTGCAGGCTAGCCCGTTATATTCATGTGGAGATAACGCAGCTACAGTCCCATTTTCTAGTCGGCCAGGTGAACGAGGACTCACACCGACATTACGGGCAGATTGAGAAGTAAATGTAAATGTAAATAAACCTCCCGGTCCAGTCAGTTCAGGCTATGCCTCTTCAGTTCTTTGTCTGGTGTGGAGAGCAGCTGCGCCTCCACTTCATCCCTCCACCCGGAGCGGAGGAGCAGGCACAGGCTTTAACCCTGCTGCGGCTCTCTTATTGCTCCAGGGATCCAGCCGGGGCTCCAGCCTGGACTGAACGCTGCAAAATCCTGTAGAGGACGCCTCTAATGAACTCCCAGATCCCTTTGAGCCAAGATTGGAACCTTTTTTTTTTTAAAGATCGATACAAAAAAGAAGGAAACTTTGTGCAGGAACACAGATGACAGACTGTTGCACAGAAACTCCTCCAAGCACTCACACAAGCACCATCCCCCAACCATAAACCCAGCCGAGACCGCCCCGTTCTTCTCTGAGGCTTGTAGACCACAAAAAGGTTCAGTACCGTCACCTACTGTGTTGGAGCTGCAGGGTTTTTTCCTGTGGGTAACACCGCTTTTATTAGATTAGTTATGCTGCTTTTACTTTTTTTTCTTTTGTTCTGCCCACTTTGCTTCGGTAACAATGCAAATTTCCTACTTATTGGACAAATAAACACTTATCTTATCTCATCTGATCTTAGATCCTCGCAGAAACTACACTTCCCGTGAGCCCTCGCTTCCAAACACGCCCAGTGATGACGTATGAGGATGCGGTTGGGAAGAAACGAGTGAAATTTGACAGTGTTTTCCTCATCGGTTCATTAATGCAAGAGAAAGAGCAGTGGGTTAGTAAAGATGTTTGGATTATGTGCTGTTCAGTACTGAGTCAATTAATGAATTTGTCTGAAGTCTCTTAGTACATATAGGAAATACACCGCGGTGCAGTCAGTATACAAACTGTTCAGAAACTAGTGAAATGGCACAGGATGGGAGGTGGAGAAGAGTGACAGGAGTGATTTGTGCAGTGGAATGGGTGGAGAAGAGTTGCAGGGTTGGTTTATGTGGTGGAAAGGGTGGGGGGGAGAGTGGCAGGAGTGAATTATGTGGTGAAAAGTAGGGGAAAGAGTGACAGGAGTGAATAGTGCATTGGAATGGGTGGAAAAGAGGGTGCAGGCAGGGTGGAATGGATGGAAAAGAGTACAATGCTGGGAGAAGGATGCTGAGGATGGAGCTGCAGAGAAGAAGAAGGCCTAGTCAGAGGTTCATGGATGTGCTGAGGGAGAACATGCAGGCAGTTAGTGTGAGAGAGGAAGATGATAGAAGAAAATGGAGATGTTAATCCACTGTGGCAACCCCTGGTTTGGAGCAGCCGGAAGTAGAAGAAGAAGAAATTACACAGGACAACGAGCCTTCAGAGTGTAGACTGTATTCAGATTCAGAGATCAGATCAGTTCATGAATGAGTAGGAGCTGCAGCCCTCAGGCATGTCTTACCCACTCAAGGCTGAAGTTTTCTTTTATTTCCATCTACTTTCCAGTGTCTATGATGCCCTTCAAGAAGAAATTTTTTTTCCCTCAGATAGCTTTAAGACCTGAGGTGCATGAATATCTCCATAATGAATTCACAAATAAAGAGGTAAGCAGTGTGACATATCTTTGGTTGCCTTTCTTTTATAACTGTAATACTTGTTACCTATTACATGCGTTTCTGTTGTGTGATCAGTTTTCTCTCTCATTTGGAGCTGGTGTCTGAACTGGGGCAGCAGGAGGCTGAGCGACTGTTTGAGTCTTTGCTGTCCTGTCTGTCTCACCCGCCATCATATACCTGCCTGAGAGCCAGCACACACATGTACAGCCTACAGGACATTCAACACAGACTGGAGCAACACCTCACACAGGTGTGTGTGTGGGTGTGGGTGTGCATTCTTGTCTATACACATGAGGGTTAAGAGTAGAAAATTACACTATATGGACAAACGTATTGGAACCTGACATTACATCAACAGGGATTTTAATGACATTGCATTCAAATATAGACTTTAATATGGAGTTGGTCCCCATTTGCAGCTATAAAAACCTGTGGGAATTTGTGCCCAGTGATTATGTAGAGCATTTATGAGGTCAGACTCTGTCTCCATTCCAGTTCATCCCAAAGCTGTTAGATGGGGTTGAGATCAGAGCTGCCAGTCAAGTGCCGAACTCATCCAGCCATGTTTTTATGGAGCTTGCTTAGCGCACTTTCTCAAACTGTGTCCAAGGTTGGAGTCGTTGAAACTGTCTTGTCCTGAATTTAATTATTAAGAAGTGTGTCCCAATACTTTTGTCCATATAGTGTATGCTAATATTCCAGCTAGGGAGAGTTTGAGATAAACAGAAAAGGTCTGAGTGTACTTGCAGGCAGTGCTGACTTCACATCTTCCTCCACAGCCATATAAGTGATTCCCAATCTTATCCTCAAAGGGGCTGATGTATGGGCAAAGGTTTTCGTTCCAACAAAGCAAGAGCTTATCTGATCAACTGTTTGAAGACTGAGACCACCTGATTAAGTCATGTGACCTGCCTGATCTGAATAAAATCTATGGATAAGATTGGGCGCCCCTGCTCTACAGTAGAGTGTTAATAATGTTCTGATTGACCTCACAATGATTAATATATAGTTGGCACGTATCAAAATAAAATAGCACAATGTATAGTTTAAGAAATCTGCTTTCAAACAAGTCTAAAGAAAAATGAACCCAGTATTTGTACCCAGGCATTTTGGGTCGGTTTCCCAGACAGGGATTAAGCCTAGTCTTGGACTACCCTTTCCTTTTCAATGGAAAATCTCTATCTCCGCACTACATAATCCAGGACTAGGCTTAATCCCTGTCCGGGAAACCGACCCTTAATGTCTCTAGAAAGAATATGCACATTAAAATTTGGCTTAAAGCAATGGTTTAGTGAAAAATTCAACTTTTGACACTAAGCCCAGATGTAGTCTATCAGCTGAGACAAGTTTGGAGCCCAAGTGCTTGAGAAGTGTAGCTGTGAGGCCAGTATTGTTAGAAGTAGTAGAAATCAACACCCAAAGATTTTCTGTTAAGACTTCCGATCCAGTAATTTAGGTCAGGATCAGACCAATACAGATACAGAATATCAGATTAGCACATATCTTTAAAAAAAAAAAGGGCTTTAAGAAGAACAAAAAAAAAACCATGAGAACACTCAAGACGCTCCACTGGGAAAATTTTGGACTGCGTCAGAGGGCAGCAGCCAATCAGCAGCAAGGAGAAATAAAAATGCTCTTGGATTGGCTACTTTCAAACCTCCCACCTCTGATTACCTCTGGCCCTCGTCCGTCATGCCCCCTCATCCCCGTGCAAGGTTTATGTTTGGCCGCGGGGTTTAGCAACCCAGCGTGCGTACGAGGCCCGGATGTCACAAAAGTAAAAAACCGTATTAGTGCGGGACTTCAGTGAACAATTATTAGTTCGGATCTCTGAGAAAATCTGCGTTGGACTGAAACCATAACTGCAATAAAATGTGGGGTTACTGTACTTGTGCAATTAAACAAGTCAAATATATTTATAAAGCACTTTTCATAGACAGAGGTCACAAAGCATGGAACAATAAAACAGCATGCAATTGTAAAATACAGAATATAAAATAAAGCATAAAGATACACTAATAAAAGCTACCCAAAAATTGTGAGTTTTAAGCTGGGCTTTAAACTTTTCAACCGATTGCACCAGTGTCCGTGCTGGGAGCAGCAGACTGAAATACACCATCCTGACAAATCTTCAGTCTGGAGAGAGGCACAGAAAGAAGGCCCTGTTGGGTGGATCTCAGGGCATGCCTGGTGGGGTAAAACTGCAGGAGGTTCACAATGTATTGAGGAGCCTGACCATATCAGGCTCTATAATTGAGAATGAGGATTTTATACTATGCCCTAAATTCCAGTGCATTTTTAGTCCACTTATGGGAGCCAGTTAAAAGCCTGGCAGAAGTGTTTTGGATAATCTCGATGTGAATTAAACTAAATTTGCTTAGACAAGTAAAAAGAGAGTTACAGAAATCAATGCACTTTGCTTCTCAGCCTTAGAGACAACAGGCCTTAACTTAGATAAGATTGTAAGCCAATATTGATGCACTCTTCAGTTCTCCCTGCTGCAAATGGACTATGTGGCTTGTTATGGATGATCTGTAAGCGTCACTGAGTTGTTTTGAGACAAGGTCATGGCTGGTTGTTTATTATTCATCTCATCAGCATATTGTATATGTAAGCAGTAGAGTGAACTCTTGTGACCTCTGATGGTATCCTTCTGTCTCCCAGCAACAAGTGAGCAAAGCAAGCTTTTATGACGACAGCTCTCCAGCTCCCATTCTCTGTCACCCATTGCTTCCAGATGTTCTGCTGCTTCCGATCATTGGTCCTAGGTACGATTGGAATTCTGTCCTTGTGGTGGCTGGAGAAATGTCAGATCCCTCCCACGATTTTTTATTTGTCCTCTAACTCTGTCCATCTGTCTCCCTCGTTCTCTCCACCCTGCCGTCATTCTCTCTCCTACTGTTTACATTTCTCCTCTTTTGTCATCTCTCTCTTTTGACTCCCGCTTTTACAAAGATATAGTCACAAAGAAACACACACACACACACACACACACACAAACATCCCTCTGGTTTTCTTTGCAATCTACAGTTGGCTTCCCGCATGGTTATTTAAGACCATGAGAAGAGAAGAACAAAGCCCACAGCTGCAAGCCTACTCACAAGAGGCTTCCTACCATATGTACTACCATTCAAAAATTCCAAATCAATATTTTCAATCATATAAAAGCAGTTTGGTTGCAGATACATGGAATACATTTTCAAGTTTACTAGTCCTGTGCAATTTTAAAGGTTTCTATAGTTTTATAGGAAGCGATAAGAAATAGGAATTTTAGACGTGTTTAAAAAAACTGTTGTAGATTAAAATGACACAGAAAGCTGTGTAACATTTGATCATGAAGATAAAAAAGAACACCCACAATGTAGTGATCAAATCTCCTGATATATGGATGGTCTTTTGCTTGTCACCACAACAACTCCAAGACATTAAGTGGCAAGGTTGAGCTACCGCAGATTGGACATGTTGTTTCAGCACATCCCACAGAATTCCCCCCTTGAGGCCAGGGCAACACCTTCTTGAACAATGTGCAGAGTGCAGAATATGCCACTGAAATGCTGAATACTGATGCCAGAAAGGGGTGTCTGGTGCAAAACAGTGTTTCTGTTGGTTGTACATGTCAACCTGATGTTCATGTAAACACCTCAACCCAAGGTTTCCCAGCTGATTGTTGCCCATAGTACATACTGCTGCCCCAGGAATGGTGCAAATGTACCTGACCATCCACGTGATGTGAAAGAAAATGTGACTTTGTGACTCAAAGGTCCAGTTTTGACACCTGTGTGTCTGCAGGTGTCAGCGTGGGTGCTCTGACCAGTCTGTCAGGGTGCACTGTTGTATGTGCACTGTGTATTCTAACATAACCAGCATGAGGATTTTGGTGACCTCTGCTGCAGTAGCCCTTCTGTTGAGCTGGACTAGATGGCATTTCTTGTCATCACAAATTGATGTGTCTTGGGTGCTTAAAACCCTCCTTGGACCTATTAATCACTGATCACCACTACTGATCAAGAGCCCCTCACTTGCCTTACCATTTCGGAGACACAGTGGCCTGACTTTGACAATTTAGTCCCTCAGGTTTTCACTCCTGTTCATTTGTCTTTTATCCAACACATCAGTTGCAAGAACTGACGGTTTACTTACCATCTAATATATCTAGACATGCACAGACATACTGTATGATTATCATCATTTACTTAATCTGTGAGTGGTCAAATGCTTTTGGCTCATTGGTGTATTATGAGTATATTATATAGCAGCATATTGCTTATCATTTTTTGTTGTTCTCAAAATACTTCAATATTGATGTATGTTTTGGCTCATTGGCTCATATATGAACTACAACATCTCAAACTATATTTTGCTCCAGGGACGTGAAAGTGTTGAAATCCGAGGTGATCGTCGGTGCTCAGTGTGGCAGTGCTGTGTTGAGAGGCGCTCATGTCTTCGCTCCTGGCGTCCTCAGTGCACCAAAGTGTAAGGGGAGACACACTCTCACATTTACATTTACCACATTTGTGCAGAGACTCCTATCCAGAACAACATACTAGAATACACACCAAACTAGAAGAGTGTCTATTCAGACCACTTAAGATAACAAAGCTCTGGGAATATGTGCATGTTTTCTTGTGTAACAGTTATGAAGGCAGGAGATGTTGTCTCCGTGTATTCTGATGTGGAGGGGAAGTGCACGCGTGGAGCTAAAGAGTTCCAGGGGAAGAAGGTGTTTCTGGGTAATGGAGTCTGCACGATGGGCCGCACTGAGATATTTTGTGCAGAGGGAACGATAAGGTAAACTGCAATTAAAGAAAGAAAACACAAAGCTTTATTTTCCAATGTAATGCCCGTGTTCATTTGTTGAAATGCTGTTCCTTTTATTTTGCTCTCTATTTGATTCTGTTTGATATACAGTAAAGCCCCAACATTACCCTGTAAGAAAATGTAAATGTAACTCGTATTCGTACTGTACAGTTTACACTGAACTCCCGCAGTGCTAGAATGTAAATACCAATGTTACCGCTGTTTAGATTGTACTGTAATTCATGCGCATGTGTTTTCTTTGGTATAAGCAGAGAAAATACAATAAAAATGTATTTAATTTCCAGTGATAAAAATACAGGGCTTTAAGAAGAACAAAACACGAGAACACTCAGTGAAACACTCGAGACGCTCCACGCGGGTAGCTGTTCTGATACGAGAATGCTGGACTGCAACTGTCAGAGATACATCACAGGGCAGCAAGGAGAAATGAATAACGTTCTCAGATTTCTCAAGGAGAAATCAATAACAAAACTCCCGCCTCTGAGTACGGTGGTATTTCACCATCCCAAGACGTGCTTTCTTTGTGTTCTCTGGACAGTACAAAAACATTTATACATTTATATTTTATATGGAAATTTATCTGAATTTTTGTACATTTTTATTGCACAAACTTAGTAACTTATTAACTTAATAATTTAGCACTAAAATGAATGAAAAAATATATACTGGCACAAAAAATGCGGAGGATATCTGCGTTCCTGTGAATTTGCGGGGGTTACCACAAACAATTATTAGTGCGGTTCTAAGAAAAAATCAGCGAACAACTGAAGCCGCGAACTCTGAACCACGACTTCGCAGGGATTCACTGTACTGACGAGATACAAAACTGAAAATAACATCCTGAGATTTTATGCGTGACTACAGGATCTACAATAGAAACTCTGTTTAGTTACAGAACTTTGTAATAAAAGTTTGAACCTGCTGGCAGGTTCTGATTATTAATTAATTAATTAATTAATTAATTATTATCTTCCGATCGCTTGTTTTATCTTTATACTCCACCACTGTCTCTCTCTCTCTTTCTTCCGATCATCTTCTCCCCTACTTTGTTTTTCAGGGGCGTGGCCATTAAAATGGTGGAGGCTATCTACCAAAGCCCCTCTTTTGATGGTGTACTGGCAAATGAACTATTTTTGCAGGTATTTCTTGAGTTTTGGTTGTTTCATAGGACTGTACTTGCATACAAGAATAATAATTTGAGCTAATGTGAGCCTAATGTGTGTGTGTGTGTGTGTGTATGCAGAACCTTCCTTCAGTAGTGGTGGGGCATGTTTTGGGGCCTCGTCCTGGCGAGAGGATTTTGGACATGTGTGCAGCTCCTGGAGGGAAAACCACACACATAGCTGCTCTGATGGGCAATCAAGTGAGTATGTGTTTACAGTTGTATGTAAAAGTTCAACCACTCTTGGGGAAATTAGACTTTTTCTTTATTTTCTCATGATACATAAGTACACAACTCTTTGTTGGCCCTAAAATTTTAGAACACAATTCTGCCCTACAAATTCAAAGTGCAGTATGAATTTAACATACTGGGAAAATATCCCACAAAAGATATAATGTGCCATAGTTTTAGTTTTTCCAGATTCAACCTTTTGAACTCTTTTTGAGCATTTTTGCTAGGGCTGGGCGATTTGGCCTAAAATCAAAATCTCGATTAATTGAAAATTTTAACTCGATTACGATTAATGAAAGATTATTTTATTTATTTTTTAATTTTTTTTGCCCTCATAGTTCACTGACAAGTTGCTCAGTTGTCTCAGTGTTTAAGCTCTCCAGGCTCGACATGTCGGCGGAATAACGTAACATAACGGAGCGGGGTCACGGGACTCCACACGCGGTAGTGTTTTTAAAGAGAAATCGACCTGGAAAAATTTGATCGATTATAGGTTCTGAATGTCGATTTCGATTACTTATCAATTAATCGCCCAGCCGTAGTTTTTGCATCCCTTTATTTATTGGGCTATAATATTTTAATTCCATAAGCTAGCCATTGATGCCTTGTGTTGTTTTTTTTTTAAATCTTGATACAATCATTTTTATAAGAAAATTCTAGTTTTCACCTAGTGAAGGATTTTTTTTTTTCTTGTTTTTAACTTTAGAAAATGTTTTTAACTTTAGAAATGTGTGGGGTAAAGGTCCATAGCCATCGTTATTTAATATCTAAACAATAGAAACGTAAGAAAATCCAGGAATTGGTCAGATTTATTGATTGGTAAAAGAGAGAAATGCTGTAATTGGAGTAAAGGGGTAACATTTTTCTAACAGAGGGCTTCGTTAACCTTAACACATTGTATTCTGAACAGGGAGTGGTAGTGGCTCTGGAGAAGATTAGATCCAAAGTGGAGAAGATCAGTCAGAATGCCCAGGCTCTGCAGTTGGACTGCATTAAAGCATTCTGTTACAACAGCATACAGGCTGTGAGCTCTAACCTCACCCAGGACTCTACTACAGGTATTGGTCAGATCAAAGTAAATTTCAGTAAATATTGGAATGTGTTCAACAACTTTGAGAAGAGCAGCATTTACAGATAAGGATAATCTATGCTTCTACAAAGATGAGCGTGTAGGTGTTTGCGTCACACCACAGAGATGGGGTTTGTGGTTAAGCAAACCTTGTAAAAGATTTGTAGCGGTCACAGGATGCACAATTCCAAAATCTCAGCTGTGTGTCCGGCATATCCTCTGTGCATCATGTAAACTGAATAGCTGTCTGGAAGCATTGGAGGCAGAAAGAAATCCACACAGTTCTTGAACCAGAGAAAGCACAACATTACCTGAAGCAGAGGTTCGGTCGACAGGAGTCATTTCTATAACCCATCTTCAAAATATTACACAGGCAACTTGTTAATTAGTTAATTAAATTAACAGTTATTTTTAGAGCCAGGAAAGGGATGTGATTTTGATCTTTGTTTGTTGTACATCTAGGCTTAGACACCCCAAATGCTCATGGTTACGTTCCATTTAAGTGTAATGACAGACACTTATGGAAGTATCTGCACACAACACTGACACATATGGGGCAGTGGTGGCCTAGTGGGTGGAATACTTGCCTATGGACCAAGGCCCAATGGGTTAGAATCCTACCTTCAGCATAGCACCACTGGGTCCCTGAGCAAGACTCCTAATCCCAAGTTGCTCAAGGGAGACTGTCCCCTGTGGAATGGAAGTCACTTTGGATAAAAAGTGTCTGCTAAATGCCATAAATGTAAACATATTCACAGATAGGCAGAAGTATAAATAGGCCTTGAGAACACGTCTGTGTAAAGGATTGGTTGGAAATGATTTGTGTAGAAATGCTAAACTTGTTGATCTCTTTTGGTATTTTGGGCTGAAACCGCAGTGAAACCTAAACAGAACACGTCTCATCATGTTACACTGTGTTAGCACATTTTGAATTGCTAAATAGTGAAAATGATCTACATCAAGATCATACCATTTTGTTCGTAATTGTAGATGGTCCTCCGTTCCCAGAGGAGAGTTTTGACGGGATATTGTTAGACGCTCCCTGCAGCGGTTTGGGGCAGAGACCCAACATGGACATCAAGGGGAGTCTCAAAGAAGTGTGTTCGTACCCACCTCTACAGAGAAAACTCTTCACTATGGTAGGGGAGCGCACACATACACGTCTTATAAACGTACCATCCTTCTTGTAATATGCAGCTATTACCAGGAGAGGGAGCACTTTTCTCACTTATGGCTTCCCTCAAGGACATTATTAGACTCTGTTTCTCTCTAGTTCTTTGTGTGGGTTTATAACAGGTTTTGAATTCTAACAAATTTTAAGCAGATTTCTGGCAGTGTTTAATTCTTTTCCTTCTGGGTTTTTATGCACATTTTTAAAATTCAAAAAATAGATGGAAAAACATATGGTGGCTACTCTTGTCGTCTCTTGTACGGCATTCCATGGTGTTTGATACCTGCAGTAGGTCTGATCGGTGTGAGAGTGTGTGCATGTTTTGAAGTGAGCTGTGTTATATTGTCAATATTGTTTATATCCTGTGTGTGTGTGTGTGTGTGTGTGTGTGTGTGTGTTGCAGGCTGTGCGTCTCTTGAAGAAGGGCGGTGTTTTAGTGTACAGTACCTGTACTGTGACACTGGCTGAGAATGAAGAGCAGGTGGCCTGGGCCTTGAAAACCTTTCCATGTTTAACCTTGGAGCCACAGGTAAGTCTAAAGGAACACACACACACACACACACAGATTTCCGCAAACGACCCAAACACCAACATTCTGAGATTGACAGTTGCTTTAGAATTGGAGAAGGAATGTTTTCAAATGATATCATTGGAATATTCTAGAAGGATGTGAATGGTGGAGAACATTATAGTGCAGCGTGAGTGGAGCAGAACCTTCTGAGGTGGCCAGATCTTATACCTGCGGTCCAGCATGTTCAAGACTCCTCAAGAGAATGGGGACATAAAAGCACGGGTGCTTGTATTTTCTGAATAATTTACTATGTAGGAGCCACATACTAAAGCTGGGCACTCACTTTAAAGAAGGCGAAGCCATGGTGTGTCAGGCTTGGGTTCATTTGTTCATTTTATGTCATGGAGCTTACAAGTGTTTTAAAGGGGAATCAGCAAAAACTACAATCTGAAAAAGGGCATGAAGGTCTAGAGAAGTATTGCAGGACAGTTGTCCACCTGCACTGTTTCATGTTTTTCTTCAGCTAATGACCTGACTTCGTTATCTCCAGGTGCCGCATCTAGGTTCCCAAGGTATGCTGGGAGCTGCACTGTCACATGACCAGTTGCGGTTGCTGCAAAGGTTTCGCCCAGAATCGGCATGGGGTGGAGCCGGCGATGTACACTCCCTCGAGAACCTGCTGCTGCAAGCCAGCGCAGACACCATCGGCTTCTTCATAGCAAAGTTCAGCAAGAGATAACGGACGTTAACACAGACCCCTCTCATAAACACATCAATGTGTAGCCACATGGTGAAACCAGAAAAGCTAAGAAAAGGCACCTGGAGAGAGATTAAAGAAGAGAAACGGGAAGGAGGATTCAAGGGTAAAGGGGGAGGGTGAATGGACGGTATGAATGGGGAGGAAAAGCACCAGGAGAAAGTGAGGGTGTTGCCATGTGCACTTCTGCTGCTGTCGCTATGACAACAGTGACGACACGGCTGCTACGGTGACGGTGGGTTTTGCGTGCCTATTGGACTGTGAGCAGGAAGCAGCGTGCAGGCATAGAGGACAAGACGTTATAAACACAGAGCAAATAACTGGAGATTTACCACCTGTTAGTCATTTCAGAATGTGGACTGAATTTAAAGAGTATGGACACCGTAGTTTGACTAAATTGAGTCTGTTTTTTGTAAAGGGTGCACATTTATGTCATCAGTACAGGAAGCGAAAATAAAGAATAAAGGGTGTTAAGTACATGAACATGTCTGGGCTGGATGGAGATGCCACTAATTGTGTTAGTAAGTAATCGGATACCCTTTGAAAAATATGGGAATATTTAAAAGAATCATCACACAAACACATTAGGGGTGTAACGGTACACAGATGTCACAGCACGTACCTTGGTTTTGGGGTCACAGTTCGGTACGGTTCACAATACAGCAAAGTTAAGCAAAAAAACTTTTAAAGAATGAGGCTTGGTTTGTTTTCGTTTATGTTAAATAAACAGCAGTGTATTAACCAGTAAACACACACTCTTGCTTATATTTTCATGTATATGTAAGTGTTACGCCAGTAGGTGGCACTATTGCACCACACTACGACCCAGGTTTATGATTTACTTGCGTTTTTTGGTCCCTCTGTGCTTCCGTATTACTTCAATCACGTCTTCTCCGTCGTACCTTGTATTCTCCGAAAGAGATCATGTACCGAACCGTGACGAATCGGTACGAATACATGCACCATTACAGCCTTAAAACACACTAATTTATTGGTTAGGTCTACTTGGGTCACAAGTTGCTGCGAGCCTGAGTGAAGTCCATGTGGCTGCAGTATGTCTGGTAGGGCAGTGGAGCTGACCGTGTGGGCTGTGAAGACACGCGGCTCTCTAACGCAGGATAGCTGGTCATTATGATCAAGAGATTCGGGAAGAAAGTTTGAAGGTCATGGTGAGGGGGTGTCAGACCGTCGATCTGGGCCCTGATTTGAGAAAGCAGGCTGCATCTATTCGTGTGTGTAGACGCGGGGGTGGAAGAAAGCATCATGTTGCCAAATTTAGTCTCCATCCTCCGCCGCTGTCATCCACATCGTTATGACGACGCAAAGAGGCAGGCCTTCCCCACCTGGGACGTTCCGAGATGTTTTCGAGGAGTCTATTTTTAGACTTAAGAGCCAGCTCCATTTCTCATGCTCTCGTGCTCATTCCCCTTTCCCCCTTACATACGTTCTGCCACTTTACCACAGTATATAACACACCACACACAGACAAATGGGCACAAGTCATGAAACAGAAAATCTGTGGAAAAAATTTATCGCTCAAAACACATTTATTATTATTATATTAAAACTTATCTAATTTATTATTGGATCCTTTGTTTTCCCCTTTTTATACATGGACACCATATAGAAATATATTTACACTGTTTACAAAGGATGTCTCTCATTTGGAGCTTTAAAGAGGCGCACTTGGAGATCAGGGAGTGAACTGAGACTGGCGTATTTTTGGAGTGCAGCTGAGAATGGGTCAAGAGAGCAATCATGGGGCTGAGGCTTCAGTACAGGAAGTCCAACTCTGCTCCACTGAAGCTCACTCTTGCACAAATCAATGGATGGCTGATAGAAATCCAAGCACGGACACACATTTGCAGCAAGCCTGCAGACACGAACAGATCCACAAAGAAGTTTGGCAAGCATATGTGCAAACACACACACACACACACACATTTTTAACATCAGTTTACAGATGCAATTTTATAAAAACAGGCACACACTCGCACACGTCCAAGCAAGCAATGTGTATCTAATCAAAATGAACTGGAATTTAACTTGCTGTTGAAAGGTCCTCTCATGACACACTGTTACAATAAAGCTAATGCTCATCTTTGCCACCAGCTATGAAGCTAGCAGCTCTTCAACTTTTCATCATGTGAGGTCAGCTCAGTTGGAGTTTGTTTATTTCAGTTGAACCATTTCTGCATAATTAAATTGTTAGGATGTAAACAAAGCAGTTCAGAGTTTGAGGTGATCACTGCAGTAGTGATGGGATGCAAAATGTTTAGGCCCTCTAAAGGCAACCTCATTGGAAGTTATTACATGAAGAACATATGCCGTCTGATGACTGAGAGGTTATGAAAGTTCTGTGAAAGTACTGAGAAAAGTGTTTGGCTTCAAATGTATTTGAAAAATCCTTTTATCAGCATTAAGTGTAAAGCAGGGTATTATGTGGGTTGTTCTAAATGGTTACATTTACACTGAGGATATCCCAACCTCTGGTAAAGAAGTTTATTGTAGAGTAGTAGGCACTGCTGCACTACTTCAGACCTGAGGGTCAGTTTCCCATTTGGGAACGGCACCATTGAGAGTCAATGGGCAAGACTTCTGCATCTTTGTAATGAGCCTCTTCAGACAATGAGCGTCTACCCAATCCATAAATATAACATTTCTCTGCAGTGCACCATTTCACATCAAACTGCCCTGACCTTATTTACATCCCAGTAACTGAACTATGCATGATTTAAAAAAAAGAAAAAAAAGAATCAAATTTAACATACAAAAGATTGCTACAAATGAACAGTGAGATCTGCTAAGCCAGGGAGATCATGCCGAGTGGTCCCACACAACTTTCAGTCTGGTATTAGCCATGACTTCTCATAGGCTATTTTATATTCTTGGGTTTATTGAACATTTGTAAATAGTGCTCATGTAAATGTGCATTTGCTTCAGCATTGTGCTTGAGCGACAGTAACAATACTCAAACCTTAGAAAGTTCCATCACTGCTTCACACTGAGGTAAATATCACCAGCGTATTCTTTCTTTGAGACTTCTGGAGTGCTGGGCAGAAGAAGATCGTTTCTAAATCACAGTTAGGCCAAATACATTCCTCCTGTGTGCGTGCTGAAGCCAAGAAATCCTCACACTCCCTTCACTCTACAAACAAGAACAGCGTTGTGAACATCGGAGGACATCTGGTTTCATCTCGAACCTTCAGACAGAAGCAAGAGTGCCGGCTCTCACGTGGCACTGCTGCCGCTGCAGGCCGTTTAAAAGATGCTGCGAATCTTAAAACGCACCAAGCATCACGCAGCCTTCCAGTAAGTCTTAGAACATTTCCATCTCGTTGCATTTTAGAAAAAACTGTAAAAATAAAAAGGAAATGTTTCAAACAGGCGTTGAAAACGGTTTGGATCTATTTTTTTTTGTGTGTGTTCTGGTGCATAAGGCAAAACACAGTTGTGCAATCGTCTCGAACGTTATGCAGAATCATTCAGTCACTGTTCAAATGCAAGAAATACGTCACACATCACAATGTCACACTTAAATGAGTATTCTTTTCTACCCAACCCAAACAGTAGTCAGAAGTCAATGAGAACATACCTAACTAAATAATCTACCAGAAACGGAAGGAAAACAGAAAAAAAAACAACAAAAAAGTCTCGCTGAAAGACCATCCAGGTACAAAGTCGGCTCATTCGTGTTAAAGGAAATGTAGAATTACTAAGTTTTATTGTTTAATATTCATGTTTCCACACATAGATAGAACAAGTATGTATGGATATGAGTGGTATTTACATTGATCTCGTCACTTTTAAAAACGCCAGTCTTTACAAAGGAGGCATAGGAACTGACAGCCAAGAATCCAGGAGAGAGGATAGCAGCACATGGTGTGTGAGTGTGAGTGTGTGTGTGTGTGTGTTTGTTCATGTATGTGCATTATTGAAATATACTGTCAGGCCCAGATGTTACATTTGTAGAGTGTGTTTTCTTCTCATTTAGTTTCAGTAAACCTGAACTGGGTCTTATGGTTGGATCAGACCAGAGTTTGTTAGGTCATGAGCTTTGCAGACCACTGACTTCCGAACAGGGACGGGACAAACCAGGATAAAAGTGATTTATTGATGTGTTGAGGGCTGATCTTCTGCTGGGCTGGGCTCTTTTTAACATCAGTAATTATAAATTCCTCTAAGTAGCCAAAAAAAACCTCTGCCAAGAGGCTGAGACTTGGCCAAAGGTGGACTCAGAGAAAAAAACCCACCCAGACATGCCTCCAAATCATCTGGGCAATTCATAATAACAAACATACAACATTGTGGAAGTTAAGGATTCGGGAAGGTTATGTGCATGGCTGTCCCTTCAGACTGCAATCATCATGAAAAACATTACCAGGGATGCCTTTCTGCTGTGGGAAGTACTTTGAATTTAAAATGTGTTATTTAGTCTTGTTTCAATGATTCAGTTTACAATCAAGAACAATATTTTTAAAAGGTTTTCATCATGAGTTTCAATCACAATCTGATGCCGGTTGAAATGTTTGTAAGAAAAAACAATGGTCACTTTAAGGTGCAGCAAGAAACTGCCCCCAACAGGAGTTTGCAAAAATGTGGAGGCTCCTGGTCAAATGAATTGTGAAAGTGAAAGTGAAAGTATGTATATAAAAACATAAAATATGTTATTAGCCCCTCATATGTTCCTAGTTTAGCTTTGTTTCCTGTAGAGGATATTTAGTCACTTTCACTTTACTTTTGCATACGACTGTCCATTTCTAACAATTTTGGGACTTCTTTGGCTGCCCTTTTGCTTGACTTGGTTAAAGCGCAGTATAAAAGCACCAGAACACTTGAGGAATGTTATCAGAAATAACCCAGCTGTGATGCTCTGTGACCCGATCACAGCCGTGATGTTATTTGCGATAGCACACCGGCTCCTGCGGTCTGTTGTTCTCTGCACTTTTAGATAATGCTCATCAGGGCTGGATCTGACAGTAGATTACTTTTATAATGGTGCATGTGTGCTGTGTTTGATGCGGATTGTGTGTGTGTGTGTGCATGGGTGTGTCACTACTCTATGTAGTGATCTCTCGCCCACTCTGTCTCTCCTCTTTTCTTCTCTCCGTCAGGGGAGCGCTGTCTCTCGTACTCGTGGTAGCGTTCTCGCTGCGCTCTCTGTGGAGCGCGCTGCCGGCTGTTCCTGTCGCTGTGCTCATGCTCCCTCTCTCTGTCTCCGCGGTGATGATGGTGATGATGGTGATGGTTATGCTGAAGAGGTGGCTCCTCTTCCTCCTCCTCCTCCTCGTCCTCCTCGCCAGGGTGGTGTGGGTGCGTGTGTGCGTGTGCGTGTGCATGGCTGGCCCGAGGCTCAGTGTAAGTGGAATCTCGGCTCTCCAGCGTCTCCTGCCTGGAAAGCGTCCGTGCCGTGCGGTTGTGGTGGTGGTGATGGTGGTGGTGATGGTTGTGGTGTTCGGTCCGTGTGGATGAGGAGCGGTGGTGTGTGTGTGGTGCTCTCCGACCGCTCCGCAGCGGTCTCTGCTCCTCCACGCCGAGCGCCTCTTCATCCTCGGCATCATCGTCCTCGCCGTGGTCCAGACTGCCCTGCTTCTGCAGCCGATGATGGTGACGGTGATGGTGGTGGTGATGGTCTTCTTGAGAACTCTTCCGCTCACCTAGAGACTTCTCTGCTTTCGGGTTGCCCCCCATGCCCTGGGTTAGCACGCACACACACACACACACAAATATTAATTAATATAGTGAAAAATAACCCTTAGAGTAACTGCACCACATAGATTTAGCATGCAGGTCTCTTTCTCTAAAAGGAATACTCCAATTTTGTGAGCCTAATCTGCCACATGTATAACAAATACCACAGTCATTTGGACACATTTCTGCATAATTGGTTGAATCATTTTTAATAGAAGCCATTGGGCACTTACTCCAGCATCTGCCCATAGACTTCTATTACAACTGTTATTTGAATCGACAAGTCTTCTGTCCTTTTTCTTGGTGCAGGGTAATGTAATTACTGTCTGTGGTCATTACTCGTATGCTACAGATGTTGCAGATATGTTTGATTAACGCTGGAGTACTCCTTTAAAAACCCACACAATTCCAATAACAGGACCCCAAATTCAGACACTGTGTTTTGTGCATACAGAACAGAAGACCACTGCAAACCACTGCAAGACAGATCAAATACAGAGAAAAGGTTTCAGTCAATCTTTCACACTCAGTTTAAAACTCAAATCTCTCTATGATCATGCTTCATAATTAGACTGTATTGAACTTAAACAGTAATTAAAATAGATGGGATTTGTTCCATATTGGCCGGTCATTGTAGCCTCACTGGACTTACATAAAAATATTATTGAGTCTGAGTGCAAAGGCGACTGACTCTCTCTCTCTCTCTCTCTCTCTCTCTGAACAACACACCAGCAAACTCACACTCACCGTGACTGAGGCTACCCATCTGCAATTGGAGTAGCCTCCTCACTCTAAACATGAGCCATAGCAGTCAATAAAGAGATCAATATGTTCAGTATACAACATGCACCGACACACACTTGCATATTCGATATGCATTGGTTTTCATACACTAACTGTGATTTGAGATAAACAAATGAATAAATAATTAGGGTTCAGCATCCGGTATCCCAACAATGTTTGTCAACAGCAGTGAGGTTAATCTGTAGATCAATGATGAGGATGGCTTTCGGAGATACCTCAGTGATCCTGTACATTACACTCCTTGTACCCGATAAACTCAATTGTGTCTTTCTTATTCCCTGGTCTCTCATCTTATCCCTCCTTTCTCCCTAAATAAGAAGTTTGGACCTCCCCTTCAGTTCCAAAGGCCATCTTTCTTTATTCTAGTTTTCCATCTGAAATCCACTTATGACAATGTATGTGAGTTTCTGTACCAAATTCATGTTTCTGTCCCTTAGAATGAAACCACTTACAGATAAATTACATTGACCATCTCCTTACAATTGCATCTGCCAAAGGGTGGGATGTATTGGGTTCTGCAGTTACATCATTTATTCAGTTCTTAAAGTTGATGTCATGGAAGCAGATAAAATGGACAAGTTTAAGGACCAAATTGTGATGGCTCTGTGCATGTGAATGGGATATAGCTAAAATGACATGATTATATTAAAACCTTATATATAATTGTCGGATACTACTGCAAAAGGAAAGTCCGTTTTCTGGAAAACTGGGGTAGTTTAACCATTCTTCCCTGCCCTCCCTATATCACCGTTTTGGTGTATTGGTGTATGAGCACCTGGAGCTGCAGGTTGGACAGCGGTTCTGGACTTGTTGGCAGAGCAGCAGTGGCAGTGATGACTTTGTCTGCGAGCGGATTAGCTGGAGAGCTGCTGGCTGGATGAGTGGACTTCCAGTAGGCCTCGAGGTAGTCAGCCATGTGCTCGCAGGCATCTTCTAACTGATTCTCATCCAGGATTATATCAAAGAGCTCCTGGGGCAGAGAAAGGTAAAAAAAAAAAAAGGCAGGTGAGAGGAACGTGGTGAGAGATCAATGGATAAAAGTAAAAATGATGGAGAGAACCAAAACTTGTAAAAGAGACAGCAACCATGACTGGTTTAATCAAGCTTCTTTCACTTGTGCTCAGTACACAGACTCCTCAGTGGGCTATTAGAAGACTGAATATAAATAACTTTTGTAAGTTACTGGAGGCAGAAGTGAAGCCCAGCTTTGGGTTATGAAACTGCTGGAATTTGTGTCAGAAATAAGGTCACCCATTTGCTAATTTCTTACATTCATTCTGTATGAATTCAAAATCAAACGGATTATTCACAGAAGCCTCAAGGGATGTAGCCCACATAGGGTTTTGGGGCTTGAGCTAAGACTGGGAAATGCTGAATACCCCACCCTGCACACACACATACATCAACCACTGTATATCCGCACTGTTAGATGTGTAAGATGTAAAATTATACGTTGTATGTCTGTTTGTCTCTCCATACTCACTGGGGGGCACTGAGCCAGTTTGTCTGCAGCCACCATCTGTACATTAAGGTGTTTAGCCTGAGACTTCCCTCTAGATTTGATCAATCTCTGCAACACCTAAAAACCAACATCACAGCAATATCAACACATCACTTGGATATAATATACTGGCATCACATAGTGCATTGCTAGGACCTTGTAAAGTGTGACAGCTCTTATAGGTCTGATAAGGGAGATGTGGGGTTATATGTGTGTACTGTTGATGTTTATTATTTCTTGTTGTTGCTTTACTTGTCTTTATTACTAAGGAGAAATAGGAAGAGAACGTTGAAAGAGAGATGAGATAGGGCAGTATATGAGGGTGTAATATGAGTGGGGTTTTTCTTTATTCTTACTGACATCTCAGTAATAAGACTGAGCTATCATACTATACAAGCTTATAATGCTGCATTATATACAGAAAGCACATACACACCCTTGTACTGGTGAAAAGAGCATTAGAGACAGAAAGCTGAAAGAGTGACAGTAGATGAAGTGACTCGTGTGTACCTTCGGTGAGGAGATCTTGACGTAGACGATGATAGGAGCGAGTGAGGTCTTGCCCAGTTGAGTTGGATGGTTTATAGTGTCAGCATCCAGGACCACCAACTGCAGCGTCCGTGCCAGCTCAAAAATCCTCTCAATCTCACTCTGCACCTCAGCTACAACACACATGCACAAGGAAGGGAATCAGGAGTGTGGGACCATCAGTGATCAGATCAATCAGTGATCCCTTGAAGTGACAGCTTGGCAAAAAAAAAAAAATATCATTTTCCGGGAGGGTGCTTAAGTGTGGGCCCAAAGGGTTCGGATGGAGTTGCACCGTCTCAGTAGAGAGTACGGAATGGGGTGGGGTTCAAACGGGGCAGGGCCGGGGTGTTTCCCTGTGAATTTCTCCGGACTGGAAGGTAGTAGCTGGTGCGAGCTGCGCTGGTTTGGTGAGACAGACAGTGGGTGAGCTACGGGATCAGCCAAGACGTTTGGTATCTGAAGCTTCCCTGTTATGTTTTGCACTGGAGCTACGACCATTCAAACATTTGCTTAAATTGTCACACAGTCTCAAAATGTGTTCAGAATTCAGTAATTTAGGGTAGAATTGCGTGGTTTCTAACAATGTATAGCTATAAAAACGAAGAACAGCACGCACATAGCTACAAAAAGTAGCAGCAGCATTCCAGAAGCCTGAGTTGTGTTCATGTTCCCTGCTTCTGTGTTTCACACACAAATATAATCAAGGTATGAAACGGAAAACGCTCTCACAAAGACGATGGACAGATACATTAACCCAGGCAGACAGGACTTAAATACACAAGAAATCAGGAACCTAACACAACACATCCACGTGACACAAGCACCAAAACAAACAAGCATGTTAAAATAAAAGAACCAGAACCTGAACAGAACAACCAGAAAACCCCAAACAAAAAGCAGTAGCTACTCCCTGCCACTGACCAGGCCCGTTACAGTTATATTAGCATCACGTGTGCTATACCTGTTTGAGTACTGTAAGGGAAAAGGAGGGTACTACATAATTTTTGCCAATATGTTGATTTAAATAAACCTTTTGCTTCAACATGAAAAGAATCTCTGGGAGATTCTGTGTCACTTAGGAATCTTAGTATATATATATATAATTACTCACTGAAACACTGAGCTGTGGTGCATTTGACAGGTTTGTGAGTATGTGTGTGTGTGTGTGTGTGTGTGTGTGTGTGTTGGATGGTGATTGTACAAGAGATTACCAGCAGTGCAATCAGGAGGTCATGCTGTAAGAATGTCTTTGATCTTAATCATGTCTCGTTAATCAAGCCAAACTAACAATCATAACGAGCTTCCTGCTCTCTCAATTTCACTCTCTCTTTCTCTCTCTCTCTCTCCATTTCTCTTCCTCTCTTTCTCTTTCTCTGTCTCATACAGACACACACACACATCCTTTTAAATCCCTCACCCCCGCAACTTCCTTATGGACCATGGCCTCTGTGTATCTCAAATATTGGTAGAGGAGAACGTCATGTTTTGCTATCAAAAACTATTATCTTATTAAGAACAGTTTAAAAAAGTACAAGTAAAACAAATATTAGGTTGCCTTTTCTGTAATGTGGTGTTACAAACCTGTGTAAAGGCAACTGTGTTAAATGTGTGATACCAAAATGAAATGTGAAATGTGTCATAATATGTATTGTACCAATATCACACAGCAGCAAAACACACAGAAATGCACTCACCCAGGTTGGAGCGTGTGTTGGATCGTTCAATGATGGCGTGCTTACTGGGGTTATTCAGAACAGAGCGCTTGGCCAGAGAAATGTCAGCCGTCACCCGAGTGATGGATATCCTAGAGAGAGGGGGAGAGAGAGAGTGTGTGAAATGAAAGTGTGAGCAACAAAGTAATTCAACAATACTATGATATATAATCACATTGATCAGGTACAGGAATGAAAAGCAAAGTGAATGAGCCCAAATCTACAGTATAATGTTCTTCATTTTTATACGTGTTTTATACTTTACTGAAACAGGGGACACAATCTGACTGAAATCTGACAGCAGCTTTTTAAAAATGGCTAAATAAAACAGAAGCATGAGGTGCTGGAAGTGCAAAACATTGTGGGAATGAACGGGCTGTCATCAGTTCCCAGCTTCAGTTTCTTATAAGGTATTTATTTTCTAAAAACGAATTTTGAAGTAATCCAGTTAAAGGATACTTTAATATGCTGTAATGAAATTAGGACATTTGAATAAAGGCACTTCTTAAGCACACTTTTCATTTCTAAGCACATTCAAAAATGGGTAAAATTTTATTTCTATTTTAATGCATGGTATAGAAATGCAATTAAATACTTTTCTTAATATTCTGATGCATATTTAGAATAGAAATGATCACAGTCGGGACAAAGCTGGTATCTTTACAGGAAAGCAATAAACTCTCCTTTCTTTGAATGGAAGTAATTTCAGACCATTTCTGTTCTGAAATTCTAAGACAATGTATTTTCAAACTACATTAAAAACTAAAAAAGAACAAAAACATTGACTTTATCGTGTGCCACAGCTTTGAAAGGTTAACTCTCAAATTAATCCTGTATTTAGACTTAGCTAGTGGGTATATTGCATATGAATACAATAAAAAAATGTACGATTGCAAGTGCATTTATTTTATCGTGGCATAATTACAATAAGAAATTACCATTAGTTTAATACTACAAATAATAAAGTAAATACATTTTAATACACTTACATACACTAACATACTGCCTCTTCAATACTGCACATATGTTTAATGGTGCTGGCAATGAAATTATTAGTACATAAGAAATGCGCCCAAATATACATTACAGTCATAATGTGAGACGTTGCAACACAAGCGCGTCAGTGTCTGCTCTCTGGGCAGTGCAGTGGGAAGAGGGACGGGTCCTGCTCTGGGAAAGCTCCAGCCCGGGGAGAGAGAGCGCAGGCATGCGGACCAGCTTTGTGCTTATGGTCCAGCATGGCCAATTAAGGCAATGAGACGAGACTATTTAAAGTTGCTCCACACACACGCTAATACATAAACTACCCCAAAGGAGGACTGGCGAAGCTACCAGAGACACACACACACAGACAGAGGCATCCGGGAGTTCTCACCTTCCTTCAAATCTGTGCTTCAGAAAGTCAAATAATGCTTTCTGCATCATATCCGTTACCTGTAAAAAAAAAAAATCAGACAAAAAGAGATGACAGACTTTGTAAGCTGCACATAACAAAAACATCTGCTAAATTAGCATCTGCTGAGTGTTAGACAGGTGTAAGCATGCTTTAGAGAATTTACCCCACTGAAGAAGTAATGCATTATATTTTCTTGATATTCTATTTCCGCATGCACAAAAACACCAGTTGTGGTTAAAAGGAAGTAAAGGCAGAGTAATATGCTTTATTCCTGTGGAAATTATGTACACATTTGAAGCAAATTAAATGAAGACATTTTTTTGTATGTGAAGAATATATATTTATATGAACAGATATCAGTTCATTAAACAAGGATGAGGATAAAACCTTATTAGTCAAACAGCTTCACCTTCCAGCATTATTATAATAATTTAGTACAATATATTTTAATACATTGCTCATGTTATGTGCATGCTGGCCTATAACCAGGTGATAACCAGGTCGGCTACCATGAATCAAAAGCGAGCGTGAGGCAGTGAAAGCAGGATGCGGCCGGGAAAAGTTCAAAACCTTCCCCAGACTCTGGCCACCCCACTGCCAAAGACCTGATTCTGTGCAGATTTATGACGGCTGATTTATAGTCATTGTTGGAGAGGCTGACCTCATAGCCCTTGAGTGAGGGTCCCACCAGGACCACCGGCCTCATGGAGGGCACGACGTCATACGGGGGGATGTGCTCCGTCTGCAGTGTGCGGGAAAACACACGTCATTTTCTCTCTCTCCCACACTCCCCCATTCCCTGCCAAACCCGCTGCACCACATGAGACGCTTACATAAACTATCACATTCACTATTACCAAACAAACACACACCCACACACACCATATATCAATGGTTCCCAGTCCCAGCCCAGTGTGTCTTTTGCATTTTTTTTGTGTTTTCCCTGTATTTAACACACATGACTCGGTGCATGAAGGGCACGATAATTAGCGATGGAATTCAATCAGGTGTGTTATATTACGGAACATTGAAAAATGGCCCAGAACTGGAAATGGAAACCACTGAATACATAAACAGACCCACAATAAATGCCACAGTAAATGCTCTAGTAAGTACAAAACGGGAACTAATATCTTTCTTTAAACTTGTCAAACTGTGCTTGTTGCTGAGTTTAACCTCTAGGCATTTTGCTCTCAGAGTTTCAAAAGATTTTTCCTGCCGAAGGCTCTAACATAAACGAAAGTTCCTCTGGCCAGTTAGTTTGATTTATCTATGTGCCCTAAGGGGGAATATGTATACACTAGAGCAGCGATTCAACGCCTTATTCACATTTGTTATCTATTAAAAACAACATGTCTGTAACGTCTAATTGACATCCGCTAACATCTGATTGAATTTCCTCTTCAGCTGCAATTACACATTCAATCTGGCGTCTCTAGTCTGTAACTGGATCAGAATAATTAACAGGCTGAGACTGACACTGTTATCTATAAAAACCATGGACTCTCACACAAGAGGGACTTGTTGGATTAGACGTGACATAGTAATTATGAAACAATTATGAATACTTTTGTTTTTACTTGTTTTTTTGGTCTAATTATCAGCATCTAGATGAGGACTGCTCTTATTTCTAAGTGTGCTGGTTGATTTTGTTACATTATTCTTCGGTAATCATATTATCCAACCAAAAAACGATGATAGATATCAGGCTTTTCGTGTCTGTGATCAAGACTGTATTACATTCACATTCACAACAATAGTACTGAAATATGTTAGTTCAAAAGAAAGAAAATCACCAAGAGCTACAGCATTTTAGCACGAGTGCATTTCAAATGGGAACTCCAGTCTCCAAAGTGATAGAGTTATAGGAATAAGCCACGAGAGCCTTGCAGTGCAGTGAATTTACCACAGCTTATAGGTAAACTGGAGTCTGACAATAACAGCAGCAGGCTGGGGTTGCCAAGCATAATAACGGGCGAAGGTTGCTTCATGAAGAGTGAGGTGGTTTTCAATAACTTAACAGAATTAACAGAGAATTCAATAGCTGTGTGCCGTCACATATCGAGTATTTAACAATGCGGCCAGGCCAATCTGACTGTACTACTCAAAATAATGGTATAAAGGCACACGTTGCATATAACTTCATTTATTAAACTGCACTTACTAAAATACAACACACCAATATAGTTCTCCTTCTGATAAAAACTGTGTTGTGTTCTTGTGCCAGAGTTCTATAAATCTTTGCAACTGCAATATCTGAGACAGAGTATCTTTGTGCAGACCTTTAATAGGTCAATTAAAAATGAAATGGCCATGAGTTCCCATTTATTTTCATGCACGCACACACACACACACACACACACACACACACACACACACACACACACACACACACACACACACACACA
>JBBPDC010000011.1:14884557-14896733 GCA_037974485.1 Hemigrammopetersius urotaenia | reverse complement strand
CTAGATTAATCTCAAGATTACAATGAGATTAATCTAGATTAAAAAAAATAATCTATGCCCACCTCTAATATATATATACAACACAGCCACAAAACTGAAAAGCATTTTTCTCATTTTTTCTTTGTCATGTAAATATTTTCTACGTCTTCATGTATTCTATGTCAACTTCTACGTCTAACTGCTTTGTCAGTAGCTTTTCAAACGAAGGTCACTGAACTTCTGAGCTGCACTTCAGAACAGAGACTTTCAGAAGACACTAAAAACTGTTAAGTGTCTTCAGAAAAAGCCATAAAGCATCTTGTCACTGATACATTCAGACATTTTAACTTTATCCGCTTAACTTCAGTAAACCCTATCCCCACAGAGCTTAGGATGTATGGATGCCTGTAGTGGGCCTAGAATCAGCATGTGGAACTGTGTGCTAACACAGTTTCTGTCAGTGTATAATACAAGCACAACCTTTGTATCCACGTTTTTTTGTTTCAAATGGTAGTTTGTGGGCATGTCTTTGCTGGGTCATGTTCTTTACAGATCAAACAATGGCAAAGAGAAACCGGATACTTAACGAAAAAGCCAGAAAGAGACCCATGTTCAGCAATAAATGGGTAATTAGCTGCTGTTTAGTCGCTCACTAAAGTTTAGAGAGTGGCGGTGAATAGTGTTCCAGAAAAAAGGAACAAACTACCCTAGAGTCACTGCAGTGCACTCTGTTTCTCAGGTCACACTCTCCGCTCGCTCTCAGAGACTAGTTAAGAAAACAGGGCTGACACATTTGGGACAGACAAAGAAAGTGAAATTTGGGACTCCAAATTCAGACCATTCCCGCCCTATTTTGTCCTTGGATGGGCACTTTTGGCCTCTTTTGAAATACAAATGCACTGTGATAGATGGAGAGAAGAACTTAACTGCTGCTGAAGAAACACAAGTGGGTCAGAGCTACAGTCAAAACACACATAAGATCAAAAACGTTAGTTCAAAAGTTCATAGACATATGAGCAGAAGTTAGTAAAGACATCCACTTCATTAGAAAGACATAGCTGCCAAACTACAGAACACCCCTCCCCGCACACACACACACACACACAGGTGTGTATAACTAAATGAATGCAGCAACAAAGCACTAAAGTGTCTGTAATCTGCATTCAGGCTCTGTTTAAGACTGCATAGGGACTTTCGCACACATGCATAAGCTTTGAATAGCATATTTACAACAGCTTTTTATAAACATGTTTAATAGGAATTCACAAGACGAACATTTAAGGCTGAGGCCCAGTTCAGAACACTACATATCATTTCTGTGAAAGATCTGCATGTCAATGCAGAATACCTTCAAATAAAGTGCTGCTGTATAAACCGACAATCCTGGATTTATAGAACAGACAAGAAGGGATAGCTGCGTAAAACCCCTGCTAAAATAACAGGGGAAAATGTCAGCAGCATATGATTGTGTGTGGTAGACATAGAGTGAGGAAAATAAGCGAGAGGGGACAGAAATGTGAAAAATTCATAGAGGAAATTACAAGAAGCAGTAAGTCTGAACAACACATGAAGAAACAGCTGCAAAATCCCTCCTCTATTCTATTTTTATACTCCTGTCTTCACTCTCAGATATGATGTGTTATTTAACAGAACAACTCGCTATTTTGAGACACTAATTAGCACGCTTCTCTCACACAGGCTGTGTTATTAGAATACATTTTGAGTTTAAAATCAGTAAAATAACTTTGTGTTCAAAGTTACCCGGGCTGCAATGACTGGAAATGTTAATTATGTTCAGTATTATATTGAATATTGAAATAATTACTGTTTGTCAATTTGCTTTTTGATTTATTCCATACATTCTATCATTTGAATAGAACATATGGAATAATAATATAATTTTGGTATGCTTTTCAAAGCAAGTAAAACAGAAAGTAAAGTAAGTAATGGAGGATTCTGGATAGAACTGTGCTGTTTGTATGTGTGTGATGAGACTCAATAAAATTATTTCTTTCAGACTCAATTAAAGAATAATTTTACTTCTTTAGTGGTGGAGGAGACCATAGACTGTCTTATTAAAATTGTTAACTCATGTCAGTACACAAGCAAAATTTATTCTTAGGAAAAAACACGACTGAGAGTGAACTAGCTAGTTAGCAAACCGGACGTGCAACAAACACTTTTTAGAATGCACCCGAAGTTAAAGGTGAACTCTTATGCAAAACTCGCTTTAGTTATAATAGATATATGGGCTGTACAAAACATGTTCATCAAGTTATTTTCACAAAATCACTCTCACATTAAAAGATACCACTAGCTCTATTCTTCACAGTTCCCTTTCAAAACGCCCAATTTGGACAAATGGCCTAGAGTGACGTCCCACTAGGCCAATTTGTATAGAATTTGCATAGAACCACCTCTCTTCTGTCGAGACCCCACCCACTAGCCAGTTGCTTGTCACCCCTTACAGCGGCCATCTTTGGTCTTTGCAGCTCCCAAATTGAAAAGCTCAAAAATAATCATTTTTGTTTGTTGTTGGGCTCATTTCAAAGCTAAGACTCTAAGAAAAAAGCTAAGTAAAAAAAATCTATAAACTTATGTTCAAACAGCAACACAGGATGAAATACTGGATTGTTTATATGCTTGTGTTTTATGTGCTGAATTCAGACGTGTCTGACCACTGTAGTGGCAAAAACTCGCTCTGCCCAGCCAGCCAATACTCGCTCAAAACACAATAAGACAACCTTCACTATTAGTTAAGGCAACTAAATTGGCGTGAAAATACACTGATCATGTCATAAAATGTGCGTTTTGTTCCTGTGAATGTCTAAGGTACAGCGCGCTCCGCCACACCCCAACACCAGATTAGTTAAAGATCCGCTATTTTGTCTGCTAGTTTTACGAGCACGGATAAACCGAGCGCTGTGTCTACATGCAGAGGCAAGTCACACATGAAGTGTTGTGTTTTTGACTGCAAAGAACAGCACACATCCCTACACTTTCTCCCAGACAAAGAAAACTGAAGAACTGCGTGGCCTTCATTTAATTTTTGATTGCCATGTTCCAGCAACAATCGGTTTCGTTCCACCTTTAAAAGTTCCACCTTTAAAGGGGGAACGGAAAATTTGAATAAGGAGCTGTGAATAAGGAGCTATCTTCAGCATTGTGGAGGATCTGTATCTACTGTGAGCAGGTGAGGGCGATATAAGTACTTTCAAATAATGACTTTTGTGTTTCTATCTCAGTTAAGTTTGAACTAACTTGTTTGTTTCGCTTCGCATGCGTCAACCGAGCAGCTAAGGGATGGGTGGAGCATGGGATTGGTGGGGCGTGGCCAGCAACGTATTTATGCATGTATTTTCAGGGACAGAGCCCTGAAACGGCTAGTTTTGAAATCGTCCAAAACTGTGAAGATTAAAACTGGTTATATTTCTTTATTTGAGAGTGATTTTGTGCAAAGAACTCCATGAACACGTTTTGTATAGCCCATAGCTATATAATAGCATATAACCTATTATAGGTTTTATTTTTTTAAGTATATGTCCCCTTTAAAACCTGATTTGGAGTTTTTAAAAAGTATTGATTGAGTCAAATTTATTGATTATTTGTTGCAGCCCTTAAAGTAACAAACTGGTTTGATCGTAACTCTGCTTTGCGCTGTAGCACATATGCTTTGAGAGTGTAAGTGGGGCCCATTACACCTGACACATTTCTTTTCAGTCCAAATGAACAAATCCACAGTCCTTTAAAGTCTCTCCTGAATACACAGACCCACTGATAACAAGTCAAGACAAGCAGGTAGACGGACAGTGACAAACACACAGAGGTGTCTAGGTATGGAGACAGAAGGAGACACAGCAGATGTATACACACACAGATGCGCAGCAGACAGGAGTTAGTGAGAAGGATGAATAGAAAGGGAACCTTGGCTTTCTCTAGCTGTGCCTGAGCCTGTCTCTCAGCTTCTCTGCGCAGAGCCTCTTTATCCTCCTCCAGAGACACATCCGAGTCAGACGGTCGACTGGTGTATGAGTCTGCCGAACCCTATGGAGAGAAAGAGCAGAAAGACAAGTTTTACCAACACATCACATTCATCACAAACATGGTAGGATTTCCCATATTCTAAATAATATTGCTACAAGAGCGTATTGATAGGTGTGAGATGCTTTCCAGATTAGAAATCCTATTTTATAAGCTGTGACAGTAAAATCAAACTTGTCGCTTTTAAAAGGTGGTTTGGCAGTTAAAGAGCAAATTCAATTTAGTTCACTGTAGCTAATTCACTTTTTTTTTATAGTTGCAAAGCAGCTTTACAGAGTCCAGGTTTGAGTCCCTAATGAGCAAACCAAAGGTGACAGAGGTGAGGAAAAACTCCCTAAAGCTGGAAGAGGAACCAGGACCCAAAAAGAGGAACCCACCCTCCTCTGGTCAACCCAGAGAGAGAGTAAAAGGGTCTCTGTTGGGAAAACTAACAATAGAAGGCCTTAGTGTACAGTTTAAACATTGTTTGACAGATTGGCCATCTATGACCAATGGAGTTGGTACAATTAAGAGGTAGTTTTGTTATCCATGTTGTTCTCGGGTTAACAGAAAGTGCTGAAAGTGTGCTAGTACGTATTTGGCCCACAAAGTGGCCTCAAATTAGAAAAAAAAAAAAACATCCATCAACCAGCTGACTTGTATAGAATTGTATTTCGGAGGAGTAGATGTTCATATCCTTAGACCTACATCCTAGACTATTGTGGGATGGTCAGCAGAATAATTGTGTCTGTTTGGTTATCAGTCGATTATCTAATAAACTATAATAAACCATAATAATCCAGCAAATCCCGAGTAGTTTGTGAGACAATAACATCAAAGTGGTTACAACCTGAAGGGACAGAGGTTCATGAACTAGAGACGAGCATTAGTGATGGCATAAAGCGCGATTGTAGTGTCTGAATGGAATGTGGCATGTGTGAATGAAGTGTGCTCGAGTTTGTCCATGTTTCACCAAGGCCTCTGTGCCCCAAAGCAAGGCACCAGGTGTGCAGAATGGACTGATCTACTGTGCCCTTGGGGTCTGTCATGCTGGCAGAAGTGACAAGCTCTGATCCACCTCATAAGACATTTGACCCAGGCTGCTCCACAGACTGGCACTTCACCTTCAATTTAAAGCAACCCTGTGGCCGTCACTTTTCCGTGGCTATTGATAAAACGATTTGGTCAGTCAAGTTTCTGAGAAAGCATCAGGTGTGTTGTAGTCTAAAGAGTTAAAGAGAACAAACCTCCAAACTCAAACTACTCCAGTACAAATACAATCAACAGTGGCAGCTCTAGCTCATATCCTGGGCTTTCAGCGTTTACATTATATTTCACTTATTAGACTGAAGCGTTTACTGTGACATCTAGGTTCACTGGATTCACTACACAACTGTGCCCTCGTCAGGTGATATTGTACTATAAATAGTGAATATGTAAATGCAAATATAGCCATACACTTCTATAAAATATCAAACTTTGTTGGTATTGTATGTAAAATAGAGAAATGTTATTTATGGTATAAATGAAAATGTGTCATTTGTCATGGGATGTTTTGAAGAAGACTGTAAATGCAAATGCTCAGAAGCTAAGTAGATACTGATGGATGATTTTACTACACAGACTCATATTGAAAGCAAAGCAATGCCATGTAGTAATTACAACTTGAACTAAAGAAACAGTACCTTTCCTGGGTTCCGTTTATTTCCTTGTATCATTCGAGTGAAAATTTGCCCTTTTAGTAAATACCAAATTGATCAGGCTTTGGTAAATGTGGCAAATATTTCTTTGTGTATCAGTATAGTGTCATATTGTTTGGCCAAAAGTTTAGACCCCTCCAGCATCTCACACCCACACATGCATCACCAAGCTCATATCAAGCTCCCTGTATATAAATAAACAATGTCGTTCTAAATCGAGATCAAAGTAGAGATCATCTCAGCACAGTACCCAGAGCACACAGACCAAATATCAATAAAATACATCTTTGGGACTCTGATATTTTTCCAATCTGTTTTCGGGTTACGTGGCAAATTTAAGATACACACTGTAAGTTATAAAACAAGTGACAGCCTTCAACTGGATCACTATTACACCAGTCAGAACTGTTGTTCCAACCACTGACAGAAAAAATGGGAAAGTGCTCCACAGACTAGCAACTGACCAAAACAGTACAGCTCATCTCCAGAACAGCAGACCTCGTGGGGCGTTTACAGAAAAAAAAATATGCCTATTTTTATAGTGTAAACCCTAAATATGCCCCCAAATATGCTCCCAGAACACTTTAATTTCATTTAAAACTCACGTATTACCCTTAAAGAAAATGTAAAGGTAAAACCTTATTTGCCTCTTTTAACTTAATTTACGAAAAACAAAAGAAACACTGAGACGATCCACAGGGGAGATTCTGGTCTGCAGCTGCCACAGATGCTGCAAACGGCAGCAGCAAGGAGAAATAAATACTCAAGAATCAGAAAACTTTATTAATACTGGAGGGAAATGCTTAAAAACTATTAGCATTAGCAGTTAGCATTAACGGCGTGCGGCAAGCCAAAACAAAGACTTGTACACAAAAGAAACGTGGAAACAACTCTCTCTACCCACATGTTTAGAAAGACAGTCGAAGACAGTCATTCTTTTTATGGCGGTTCACAACTTTTCAGTGTATTACTGCCACCAGTCCAGTGTAATACAATTCGGTTCACATAAAAAACTGCGTTAGACTGAATCTGCAACTGTTGATCCACGTCTAAGTGAGGGGTTACAGCAGTGGACAACCGGTGAACTGGTGATAGGGTCATAGGTGCCCAGTGCTCAGTGATGCACATGGGGAGTGAAAGACAGACATTCTGGTTTAATCCCACAGAAGAGCAACTGAAGCACAAATTGTTGAAAAAACTAATGCTGGGCATGATTCAATGGTATCAGAACACAAAGCGTATCACAGCTTTCTGGGGCCATGTAGCTACAGACCAGTCAGAGTGCCCATGCTGACCTTACCCAAAGGACCCAATTTACAGCATTTGGCAAACACCCTTATCCAGAGCAACTTACAATCATTAGTTACAGCAACTGAGGTTGAAGGACCCAACGGTAGAAAGTGGGGGATTTAACCTGCAACTTTGTGGTCATTGGGTTCATAAGCAAGTGTTTTACCCAGTAGGTTACTATCACCCCACAGCATCAGAGCTGGACAATAGAGCACTGGAAGGACGGTCTAATCTGATGAATCAAGTTTTCTTCTACATTATGTGGATGGCTGGGTGCGTTGTGGAGATGACACCAGGATGCAGCAGTGGAAGTGAACATGCATGTAGTCTGATACTCTAGGCAATGTTCTGCTGGGAATCCTCAGCTCCTGAAATTCATATGGATGTTACTTTGACATATAAGACCTACATAAACATTGTTGCAGACCAAGTACAGGTTTCCCCAGATGGCAATGCCCTCTTTTAGGATAATGCACAATACCACACTGCATAAACTGCTCAGGAATGGTTTGAGGAACAGGTTGAAGTGTACAGATCTCAATTTGATCCCCAGATCTCAAACTTGTCCAACCCATGGAAGTCCCACCTCCCAACCTGCAGGACGTAATGATCTGCTGCTAACATCTTAGTGCCATCTTACACAACATTATTCATTTCTATGCAGTTTTGGCTCATTTCTTTTTGATCATAGTAAACATCTGAACAAATTAAGTAACTATAATTCAACTTTCATGCAGTTCACATATCTGACACAGCAAATGTATCTCCAGTATTTTCTCTCTAACGGTAATCAGCTTAGTGTTCGCTTGCTCCTGAAGCTGCAGTGACAAAAAAGGTCTTTTTATACAAATTTAAACTGTAATTAGTAAAATATTAAATTCATATTTTATAAAATATTCAAAGAAATATGCTGAAATATTGCTGTTCAGTTGACTTTACCCTGGGTCAGACAACAGCTTGATTATTAATGTTGACATCCTCTACAGAAAACACACTTCTGCACATTTTAATTACTGTTTATTTGCTGAATTTAACATATTAGAAAACACATAAAACATGACAAAAGTTCTTCTGGCACATTTCTTTTTTTTCCAATATGTTTCAACTCAGCAAATGAATAGAAATTGTGTACAAAAATGAGATATTATATTTGAAGTGTTATTTCCATTAGGGACTGCAATTTCACCAAGGATGTGTGTAATCTTTTGCACGACTGTATATAGAAACATCCAGTGGCTTAAATTGCATTTCGACTGTGCAGGTTCAGCCAAGGACAGCGGGCAGTCGGAGCCTACACGTTCTATAATTTACTCCATTCATTCATACTGCATGACATACACAAACACCCACACATATCCACGAGTAATATACAAACACACACGCACATACTATGAGTTTCATTTAACCCCTTAAACTGTAAGGACATTTGTGGGACCTCAGGCTTTTCCGTTCCACACTTAACAACATCAGCAGTTACAAACATTATAGTAGTTATTGCGTGAAAAAAGAAATGATCAACAAGTCTGCATTTTAAGGGGTTAAAGCACACTCTCCACAACACACTCTCGCAAAAGTAGGGCATGAAACCTCTTACTCCGATATCGTTCTTGACTCGACCCCCCTTGGCTCTTTTCAGCAGCCGTATCCAAGAGGCCTTCATCAGCCAGTAGGGTAAGAGCGTCCGCTCTCTTCACCATACCAACCACAAACACAGCTGACCGCTAGCTGCAATCATACAACGAGGGCTACTAAATACTACCAGTGCAGGCAAACACTAAAGCTACAACTAAGGTGGAGAACAACTTAAAGCAAACCTGAGATCATATTTACCATTTCATACTGATATTAATGCTACAACTAGTGTAAAAAAAAGTTCATTTTCTCTAGAGCCCTCAAAAATGCAAGATAAAGTAATTAAAACACCCTAAATCTAAAGGCTATCTAAAATTGCTGTCATGCTTGAACATCCGTTGAGCTACCACTGCTGCCAGTTACTTGTATTGATGTCGGCACTGTACCTGCCCTCTAAGCTTCTTAGTGTGCTACCTGATGTCCCTACTGTTGCTGGAGCTAATGCTAACAGGGCTAGCTGCACTGTGGCTGTTGCCGTGGGGACGGAGAGTTCCAATGTTTCCACGTGAGTAAGTGAGCGAGCTATCCCAGCGCATGCTGAACGAATGAGGGCTTTAGGGGCTAGTGCGGAGGCTCTGGTGGTCATTGTATCCTTCAATTAACGATTCGGACCTCCAGCCCTATTGGTTAAGGCTGCCATCTCTTCTGGCCGCTGGTAAAGCAAAGTCAGTGAGGCAGGAACCCTGCTGCGGATGATGGTGGGGATGAGGATGATGGAGCTGCTGCTGCTGCTGTTTTCTGGCCGTGGCTCACAGGTGCTGCAGTGAGTCGCTCTCACTCATTCTCGTCCGCTTCTTCTCTATCCATACTATGCATTTCTCTTGTCTTTCCTGCTTTCTTATTGCTCCTCCATTCAGAGAGTCTGAGGCTTTACGGCTGACGATCCAGACCTTCTCTCCTTTCTCTCTCTCTCAGTCTTGATCACTTGTCCCTCTCTTTCGCTTTCTCTCTGCACCTTCGCTCTTATGTTCCTCCCACCCTCCCTCTTTCCTTCTCCCTCTTGCACTCCCCTCCCATCTTCTCTCTCTCTCTCTGTCTCTCATGCAATCACTCCTTCTCACTCTCTCTCTCTGCTCCTCTTCACAGCACCTCCATCTGCTCTTTCTCTGCTGTGATTAATGTCTCTGCATGTTTGCTTGGCTGTGTGTGTGTTTGCATGTGAATCTCAGTGTGTGTGTGTGTGTGTGTGTGTGTTTGCATTTGTGTTTATTAGTCCAAAGGTTGCCTTCTTTGGAACCTCACTGTTATATGAATGCCTGTGTCATATACAAATGTGTACAACCACACACACACACACACACACACACACACACACACACACACACACACACACACACAAACAAACACACACAAAATGTAGCTGCACACACCGTTCCATGGCTTTGTCTTCATCAGTCTAAAGTTCAGCAGTGTGTACAGTACATATCTCACTGGGGACTTTGTGAGCATGCTCAGTCTGAGCCTGTTTTACACACACATCACACACCGAGTGAGTGAGTGAGTGAGAGAGAGAGAGAGAGGGAGAGAGGGAGAGAGACAGAAATAGCTCACAATAAATCAGTGAGACTTTAAATCCTTGAAAATGAACACACACCACTGAACCTCAGAGACACACACGGTAACTGATGACACTGACACATTCCTATACGTACCCATTATTTTAGGTGAGATAATAAATAAATTACATTTTTACGAACATAATTGTGGTATGGTTTGAGCATTGACAACAGATGTTGAACCTTATCCACCCAATAACACAATACCAATTAGCAGACTACCTTTGGTTTGGCTCCATTTGGTTAATCACGCTCATTTAAATGTTCATTTCTAGAACAGTGGTTTTCAACCCAAGTCCTGGAGACTCACTGCCAATCACCATTTCAGCTGTTACTTGCCCTGACACTCCTGATCCAGCTCACGAAGGGACTGATAATTAGCTGTTAATGGATTAGGTGTGTGGAGGCAGGGTAGAGTAGAAACTACTGGGTCTCCAGTAAGGCTGATGGATCATTTTGGAGCACTTTACAGGAACCCTGCTACATAACACTGACTTAACAATGACATAAACATGTCATGGCATATGTCATATGACAGATTATGTCAATTAATATAACAGTACTTTGTTACCATTACCTAAAAGTGTCATGACAGATGTTATAATGTTTAAAATGTGACTTGTGATATAAATGTGACATAAACTGTTATGACAGTTACTGGTAATGGCAACACTGTTATGTCAGTGGACCAAATCTGTCATGAGAACGCATTACAGGATATGTCATTTGCTATTATGGGACTGTACAACTGTAACTGGTTCCCCAGTCAGAAGCTCATAATTACATCCATTCTAAAGAGACATACTTTAATTGGGTACATCTCACATTAATCACATAATGAGGTGCCTTTTGTGGAACAAAGTTCTTCTCAGTGTCAAATGCCTGGAGACTAGAAGGCACAGTTTCTGTCTTAGGCAGAGTAAATGATACTTGAGTTTGCCTGTTCTATGGCTGTGGTTTTTGAAACAGGTGAGAACACTTTCTCAATTGCCTTGAATAATGCACTATTATTGAATGATGATATACAGAATAAAAAGGAAAGAACATGGAGAGCAACACACATGTGGACCACCAATAGTGGTAGTCAAAACTATTTCACATGTGAAGTGTGCAAAAACCATTTGCAGGACAACATATGCAATACGTGATCACACGTGACATGTCATGTCGTAAAACAGCACACTTGAATATGTTTTCTCACCAAAAGTCTGTTTCTTAAGTAAAGGTTTCTTTAAGCTGAGGTACTGCACACCGAGGTGAAACAACCGCGGTAGGTGATCTCATTCAGTATCGATTACTTTTCGCAAAAGTGTTTGATTTATATACATTTATAGGAGTGGTTCACAGCCTATATAACATATGCGATAGCGGTTAGCAGTGCCTGTTATCTCTGTATTTTCCACTTTATACGCCGCCCCTCAGCTGCACTGACTAAACTGGTGACTGAGGACATCTAGGGTACTTTACGCAGAGTATCGTTTAACAGTGAAAGCTTCACTGCGTAGCACTGTTGCCTCACACCTCCAAGGTTGTGGAGTTTGCATGTTCTCCGTGAGGGTTTTTCCAGGATCTCTGGTTTCTCCCACAAGCTCAAAGACATATGTGTCAAGTGAATTGGGGATTCTAAATTGACTGTGTGTGTGTGTGTGTGTGTGCTCCCCACCCAGAGTGAGTTCCTGCCTCGCACCTGTACACCCCAGGATAGCCTCCGGTTACCTGCGACCCTAGTAAGGATTAAGGGGTTACAGAAAATGATTGAATGGATGAACTTTGCTGTTCCCCTTTTGCGAAAATGGTGGTTCTCTCAAGAAATAAGGAAACCGTATCTGCCTAGAGAGAGATTTTAGTGAGTTATTATCGTTTGTTTCATGCCGCTGTTCATTATTGCTAGGAATTTTCAAAGTCATTTAATTTTGAACATTAGTTGAAGTTGAAGTTGAAGTTTATTGTCATATGTACAGAGTACAGTGTACAGAGCACAATGAAATTCTTACTTGAA
>JBBPDC010000011.1:14862329-14882886 GCA_037974485.1 Hemigrammopetersius urotaenia | reverse complement strand
AACACCCTCTTCACAGATAGAACATAAAGACATAAAAGACATGAAAGACATGAAAGACAGCACAGTGCAGCAGCAGTGGTCTTAAGTTTTATAAAGTACCGTAAAGTGACAGTGCCGTGTAAAGTGTTGTGTGCTACAGTGTTATACATAGTATGAAGAACAGATGTATTGTGCAACAGAGAGGCATTACAATGTCTAATACAATTTCATAGCACATTTTCTCTACAGTCCTGATTTTTACACCTTGATGTCAGGGCTGGCACACCCAGACAGGTTGCATTTGATTCATTTTGGTTTCATTGATAATCTATTTTTAATAATAAGGGAAATGATTTTCTGAACATTGGTATATTTTAAGGTGCAGTACCTTCAAGGCAGCATTGTGCTACTATTTTTAAAATCAATAAACCATTCCGAGGTCAGTTGCTGCAGTAAAATCAGACTCTGCTTTTTGCTGTAATAACCTGTATCAATGGGATACCTGCTGATCAGTGCAATATGATAAATGCACTAGGCCTTAGTGTACTTTCATGGAGCAGTTCCAATAGAAATCAACTTTAAATTTAAACACAAGGACCCCGCCCCCTCCCCACACACACACACGCACACACACGCACACACACACAGTCAAACACACATATACACATCACACACATACTATTGACATAGAACAGCTGTGCCTATGGGCAGCTTGGCCCAGATGTTTAACTGGGTGCTCAGAAAATGCTGGTGCCAAGAGCATCCACACACACACACACATGTGCACGTGCCACAAACACACACGCACTGATCCTTCCTGATGTGCTGGTTCCACCCAGTGGTTATATTGTGGTTTGATCTATAGACCATCAGGCAGGACGCATAACTAGAGATATTGACCCAATCACACAGTGTGTCACTCACACACACACACACACACACACACACACACACACACACACACACACAGCACATAGACCATAGACAACAGAAAGCTCTTGCAAAACACTGAATAATACCGTTATTAAATAATAGCAAAACAAAAGAATTAAATAATAGCACAGCTGTCACCATCTATTATACTAGTAATCAAGTTACATTGACGAGTCGTTGTGCAATCAGAGATACTGCATACTCTACATTTTTCTTATTTTTCCCCTGAGCTCCACTTATAATGTTAGTGTGGGTTTATGTCCAAAAATTGCTGCAGTTCATTTTTACATATTCACTTTCAAACTAATCCCCTATTTTTGTTTCTGTGTCTTGAAACCTTCAATGGAGAAGTTAGTTCATTGGTCCACAATAAAACATTTAAGAATGTACTACTCTATATTGCCTTTTATGCTTTTAAGTCATAGGATACAGCTATGTGATTGCAGAGAGTCAGAGGTCCAGGTCCATGGTAATACAGACAGTGATACAGTCCCTTTGATGTTGTAAGTTTATCCATTTTTAAGTAAAAAGATGTTCATTAAATAGCTCAATATCTGTAAGACAATGTCAGAATTGATGCTATTGTCATGTGATGCTGACTTTGACTTGTGACTCATTTGACAGGATGATAATGTTTGTTCTACAGCAGAAACTGCAATGCCATAGCAATTATGAATGAATTTGGAGAGTATAAACATTTAATACAGATGTAATAAAACAACAATGTCCTTTGCTGGTATTGTTTTGTCCAATAGCTGCACAAAATGACACAATTTGTTCTAAAACATTGCACGACAAACAGCAAGTATGCATTGCTTTGTTGCATTTGTTGTTTAGCATTTGATATATTTGCCCTGGCTTCATTGATTTTGGTAATGAAGAGGATCCACACGCTTGTCACCTCTACCAACATACTGAGAGAGAATGATTGAACAGAATGGTGAGACAATATGCAAACTAGTCAGCAGCACACTCCTGTGATGCTACATGCTGAAGGGGTTAAGACATATGTTAACAATCACTGTTCTGACTGGCTTGCCTTATACTGAGCCTTATTCAAAAAGCAATCTGAACTGAAACATCACTGTGAACAGGAGGGGCTCCACTATTGTAGACTCAGTCTGTAAATAGGTTGTTTTTTGTTACATTACTTACACAGTACACTCAAAACAGGCTGATTTAGCAGTTTTATATGCTGTATGGACTAGGGAGTGATTGACCGATTTTTGGTCATTTTTAAACAATAAAAAATAAAATACTTTACTGGAAAAAAAGACAATATTCTAAACTTTGCTGTGTGGTCAAAACATGTACGTCTGTCTAGGGCTGGCCGATTAATCGAAAAGTATTCGGAATCGACATTCAGAACCTATAATCGATCAAATTTTTCCAGGTCGATTATATCGATTACTTTCTCTTTAAAAACACTACCGCGTGTGGAGTCACGTCACCCCGCTAAACACTGAGACAACTGAGCAACTTGTCAGTGAACAGTGAGGGCAAAAAGATAAAAAATAAATAAAATAATCGTTCATTAATCGCAATCGAGTTAAAATGTTAAATTAATCGAGATTTTGATTTTAGGCCAAATCGCCAAGCCCTACGTCTGTCTATTAAGCTGTGTCTCCTACTGTAAATTATGCCTTATCATCATACAAACAGTCAATTTATCAATTTTTGATTAAATCATTTTGAATCAAATTGAACCGAGTCATTGTGACAGCCCTAAATGATGCCCTGTGTTTATAACAGATCTGCTTACTTCATCACAATTCAGTCAGTGTGGTTACACCGGGGATGCCGAAAGCTTCTAAAAGTTCAACATTCAAGCTTCAGTATAAACCAGTTAATGACTTCATGAAGCTGATAGCTGCACCCAAACCTTGCAGCTGTTTCTAATTGCTCTTGAAGCCTTTCAACCGCTTATTCAAGTGGACATAAATACCTCTCACATGACTCGTGCCAGATAATATCTTACATACTGACACATACACATCCAGTAATTTTCTTCATTTTTTTCGAAAAAGGTTCTGTGAACGTTTCTCCTTTTAGTGGTCTCACATGAAAAATATGAAAAACTAGCATTTAAATGAAGTAAATTTAGTCTAAAATTCTAAAATAAGTTATAACAAAACACAATTGTTGGCGCCCATCGTTTTTCTTTATGAACAAACTCTTAATAAATTGTTTATCTCACTTTTTGAAACCACTATAGCACTCCTAAGTGCTAATCTATGACCTATTTCATTGGAGTATAAAGATGAGGTGAACAGATGCCAAATTCATTTATCAACATCAAAGATTAGGATGTGGACTTTCATAAACCAGGACGTTCATAAATCAGGAAATGGCTCTAAGCAAATAACCAAATGCTTGAAAATGCCCATATCCACTGTTAAGAAGTTCCATTTTAGAATTCACCTTCACCCCAACACACTGCATGCCAGAAAAACATATATTTAAATATACTGATAACAAATGTAAGCAATACATTTTACTGGAATCTTGATTGGGACTGGATTCTGTGATCAGACTGGACAAAAAGCTTTGATTATTTGAGAAGATGATTATACAAAAAAAAGACCTTATCCACTCTGACAGATGTTATGGCAGATCTCTGATATTCCATGAAGTACCGGGAGATATTAAATAAAAATCTGCCAAAAAGCTAAAACTGGGTTGTGGTTGGATCATCTTTGTAAGGCAACCATCCAAGGTATACATTAAAATCCACACATAATTGAATCAAAGACCACAGAATTAAACCTCTGCCATAGCCATCCCAGTCCCCTGACCTAAGCCCTGTTGAAAACCCATGGGGTGCTCTGAAGAGCACAATAAAAAAAGATCTGCAGAGATTCTGTATTGAGCAGTGGTCTCAGATTGCTCACTCTGTATTTTCCAAATTCATAAAGGATTACAGGGGATCATTGTAATGGTGGTAAATGGAGAATACACAAAGTAATAAATGCTGTAACATGTAGCTTTGTCTGAAATGTATGTTTTGAAAAGGCATATCCTATAAATTTACTTCAGTTCAAATACTTTATCTGCATATTTATTCTATCGTGAGACTGGCTATGGACATGTTTATAACCTTTTTACTCATCTTCATGAAGGCTGTCAGTGATTATGGAGCTCAAAGGCACTTTAATTTAACTATATCACATAAATAGTGCATAGTTTGCAATCCATTCATGGTACAGTATGAGCTATTTATCACGATTCACCATAGCATCAATATAATGATCTGAATGTCATCTTTCAGTTCAGTCTATTCAGAACTTGGTGTGCTTGGAAATTATTAGATATGCTATTAGGAGCGATTAATGCTCAGTCACTGAATAATACCTAAATAGACACCCTTCACACATTTGGATATAAAACCACATTTTCCAAGTATGTCATGGTAATGAAATGCAATTTAAGTGAGTATTTGTAAAGTTAATGAACCCTTGCTTCCTGAGTTAAGAACCTGGCCTAGCTTCTTCAGTTCTGTTTTCTTTTCTAAAAATGATACCAAAGGGTACATGTCGCAGTACAGCCACCATTAACCAGACACCAATGAGAAAACACTCTATTTATGTTGTTTTTTTGGATAGGAAACTATTACTTCCAACAGAATCTTAATCACCCAGTAAATGCCATACATTGCAGATAACTGCATTGTATAATTGATATAAACCTTAATTTGCCTAAATTTTGCTTAAATACGGCTTAAATTAAAAAGCAGTATCAGAGTACATCAAAATCACGTATATCAACATAGATTACTCAATCCTGATTGGTTTATAATCATAAAAGTAAAGAGTAGTTGTAGAGCTCTCTGTGCCATGACTGAGCCTTCCAGAGTGTGACAGACACTGGATTGGAAAAAAAAGTATCTTAAAGTATAAGTTTGCATCACAAAGTTATTCAGGTGTTGGATCCCACTTTACATCAAGTGTCACTTTATATTCATTATGTTTTTGCAAATTAGCAATGCAACAACAATAACAATGTAACTACTTATGAATTATCGACCATTACAGACAGAGAACATTACAGCTCATGTACTCATATACTAGTTTAGTTGCATTTCTAAAAACGGTTGAAAAAGTTTAAACATTTTTGTAATGACTTTGAAATTGCATGCATTGTTAATGTGTAGTTACTAGGGCTGTAACGGTACATGTATTCGTACCGAACCGTCACGGTACATGGGTCACGGTTCGGTACATGAGGTCTTTCGGAGAATACACGGTACGACGGAGAAGATGTGATTGAAGTAATACGGAATCACAGATGAACCAAAAAGCGCAAGTAATTCATAAACCTGGCTGGTGCATTAGTGCTACCTACTGGCGTAACACTTCTGCTGCCTTACACATACATGAAAATATAAGTGTGTGTTTACTGGTTAATACACAGCTGTTTATTTAAAATAAACGAAAACAAATCAAGCCTCATTCTTTAGAACTTTTTGTTGCTTAACTTTGCTGTATCGTGAACCGTACCGAACCGTGACCCCAAAACCGAGGTACGTACCAAACCATGACATCTGTGTATCGTTACACCCCTAGTAGTTACATAGTTACTAGGCAGGCTTGAAAAAGTGATAGCTAATATTATTTTTGCATCATATTTAGCATATTGTTGTGCATTTGCCGATACATTTTTGTTGCGTGAGATGATCTTATCCTGATTGACTGAAAACAGAATGATGGTACAGATGTGGATGGATGTAATCGTGCAGAGAAACTCTAATGTAATAGTTTAAAGGAATGTAAAGTCATGAAACACACCAGATTCTTTGACAATAGGCAGAAGTCTGGCTAGCGACACAACCCACCAATATGTCCCACGCATGAGCCATGCACCATCTGTTATAAACATACAGAGCAGTAGAAGTGTGAGCAGTATACATCTAGTTCTTGTAATAATTTGTATTAATCAGACTTTAAGAAAACAAAGATAACAAAGATTACAAAAGTGCTTTAGTATGTTAAGCGTCAAAGTTATCCACATATGTGATAAACTGAAAAGTGCTACTTTGAAAACGAATGCTCTCAGTCTGCGGTGTGTGTGTGTGTGTGTGTGTGTTAATGTCAGTATTTCATTCTATTTAGTTCCGACCAGATGTGAACAGGCCTCCGCTTTTCTGTCATGACAATCACAGGCTTGCAGGGATGTCTCCGCTGTCACACACACGAATACACACACAGAATGAGACGCTCAGTGCAGAAAAACAAAAGTTCCGGAAAGTTCAGGAAACGCTTGATTCCCGCCATGAGATCCCGGCCAAGAAAGCTCCAGAAAAGAGCCGGATTTTTACTCCTTTGTTTGGGTAAATGATAAAGAAAGGTCTATAATGTTTAGCAAAGAGTGCATTTAACACTGTGTGGGTCTGGACTTTTTAAGTGTAAGTGAGTGTGTGTGTGTGTGTGTGTAAAGACGTCGTTAAATGGGGACTCACCACGTCGGACTCCTCGCTGGTTGAGAGGTACATTTCTGCGTACTGCGAGAGTGTGTTTGTGTGTGTGTGTGTGTGTGTGTGTGTGTGTGTGTGTGTGTGTGTGCATGTGTGTGAGCGTGTGGGTTTGTATGTGTGTGTGTGAGAGCTACTCCACCCAGCCACTTTTCAGACAGGCCCAGAAAGAGGAGGAGAGAAAGGGGGATGAGCCTCACTCCTTCTTTTAAGGGGCTGGGACTTCGACTACTTTTTTCCTCAGACGTCCCTCAGCTGTGTGTTAGAACACGCCTATTTTGCTCTGCAATGACTTTTCTTTTGAATGTAATTCATTTACTTTACTGTTGCTCTTTACTGTTCTTGTTACAGACCCTCTTTCTCTCTCTCTCTTTCTCTTTGTGACTATATCTGTCTCACTTTCTTTCTCTCCTCCTCTTTCTTGTTCTCTCTCTCTCTTTCTCTCTCTCTTATTAGTTCTCTCTCTCTGTCTCTCTGCCATTTAGCTACTCCACTAGTTTCCCACGCTAAAACTACATGGCAAAACATCCCCATGCGCGCACACACATGCATGTACACACACACACACACACACACACACACATAGTTCAAGAGTAAGATGTCAGCACAGAAACCTCCAGAAAAAACTAAAAGTAGCTGCAGCCGTGTGTGTGGGTGTGTGTAGAAACTCTCTGATATGGCTTGAGCTTCTGAAAAACAAACTGTGCCGTCTACTAATCCTAATATGGTTCAAAAACCAATGCATGTGAGCAACACAACACACACACACAGCACAGAGCACATGGATAACATGTGTCCCTTAGTCACAGTCTGCTGTGTGGAAGATCTGTTTCAAATGAAACTTTTAAAAGATTTAATAGGATGACAAAACAGAAGTTACAGAAGGCAAAGTGGCCACATAAATGATGCTGAAAGCTTTTGATGATGTGCAGTCAAGCAACGAGCAGATAACAGATCGCAAAACAAGAGACACAAAACAAAACTAAACTAAAAACTAAAATCAGATGCAGAAATTTCCTCTTAAAAAAGAAGTCAGGTTATTCTCAGAAACCTGTAAAAATTAGAATTACTGAACGTTTTACTAAAAGATTGTGTTTGAATATGTAATCAGTAATAACTGGCTGAATAAAAAAAAAACAAAAAAAAAAACAATACAATTGATTTAAAATATACCAAAATGTTTATTCCAAAATATTTATTTTTTTTTATAATCTTTGATAATCTTTTTTACACAGTAAAAGTCAGATTAAGTGCATTACATGATTAAAAGTGTGGACACGGCTCCAAATATGTGAATAAGACTAAGCACATTGACATGAAATGGTCTGGCAGGACTATGCGTTGTGCTGAATAGTTCAGTGACTATAAACACTGTCCTGGCTGAGAATGCCACTTTTTGCCACAAGTTTGTGAAATTTCTGCAGTTTTATATCTGCTCAAGTCAAATGCAAATCCTACTGTGAAATGGAAAAGCCTAGGAGCTACAGCTGCTCAGTTCCTCAGTGGTAGACCACACCAATTCACAGAGCGGGCCCACTGAGTCCTGAAGGATGTAGCGCATAAAAATCACATCTTTTCTGTGGTATGACTTAATGCAGAGTTCTGCACTGCCTCTGGAAACAAGAACTGTCCCTCCCAAAAAGCACAATCAAAGTCAAAAAAGTAAAAGTCAACTTTATTGTCATCTCTGCTACATACTGTACAGGTACATAGAGAGACGAGACGACGTGGCTCCAGTTATTTACATACACACATTCAGGACAAGACAAGGAGCGTTAAATATAGTTTGGATATTCAGAATAAGTATTTTTGTGCAATTTCGGCATATGTACAATGCCACACATCAGCTGGGGTGGTGTAAATGACTGGACTCAGATCAGTGCAAACATGTTTTCTGGAGTGGTGAATCACACTTCACTATGTAGCAATTTGACAGCTTCATTCCTCCTGACCTCCTATAGTGGATCTTCTACCAAGGTATTTTATCAGGTCTTGCAGTGACATGAGGACAAACGCAGCCAGTGATATCCAGCTCAACCCAGAAGATGCTTTCTTTCCTTGCAGTTGTACAGGCAGGCAGCTTGCAAAAAGCTTGCAGCTTTTGGATTATAACCTGTCCTCTTTAGACCATAAGATAAGTAATTTAGCCGTAAATGTAAATGTAAATGTAATGTAAATGTAATTTACTAGCTCTATTATTTCATTTAAGATTATTATTTCATTAAAGATTTGAAAATGTCAGTTTGGCCATTAATGTTAATTCCATACGGTGTGGCACAGTGCAGCCATCAGGTGTTATAAAAGGCTAATAATGTCCGCTGAGAAAAAGTCGAGACATCAGGCAATTTCTTTGTAAAATAATTAAAACTGACCTTAAAAATCATAAGTGGTTCACCTCTACTCCCTACAACCACTAACTGTACCAGCAGAACTACATCTGATTTATCTCAAAACACATAAATCAGAATGGCGAGGTGGCGACTGTGCCTGGAGCTGGTTCAGATGATTATGACTTGGGACAGATATGGCATGGCTTCAGTGGATTCATTAGCAGAATAGAGTAGCGCTGCCATTTGCACTTGGCTCAGTCAAGCCCACAAGACCTGGGCTCTGTTTCAGTATCGTTTTTTAACATGCCCTCACCAGCTCCTGCTCACAATTCAGAGATCAGAATTGTTTTGTCCGACCATACGTTTTAGTGTAGAAGCATGGTGCGTAGCCTTTAATTTACTGCCTGTAAACAACTGAAATTAACTAGCAAAACTGCTGTTTAACGTTTTAAAAGGAGGACGTGTGCTCAGAAACCTAAAAAATATTATACATTCTTAAAATGCAAAAAGTATCCTAAAATATTCACAACACATCTTTTTACAATGTTTGGGTATCATATTTCATGAATTGTGTCTCCTAACACACACACACACACACACACACACACACACACACACACACACACACACACAGCTCTAGTAGATGAGCCCTATTGGCTAAAATTGCATCATAATCTTTTGCGATTATCATGATTTTTATAATATCATGGCTTTCATAAAAGGGACGGGACAAACAAGTTCATGCTGCTCATCTTTATCACATCAGTAGCTATCGCATCTGGTTAAATTGTAGTCATTGTGTTGAACTTTAGATTTTATGTTGTAAATTAATCCATGCATAATGTACCCCGGAGCGTAAAAATATCTGTGCCCCGATTGGAAACTTCACAATAAATCAAAACTGTATATCTGACATACAGCTTAAAGTGAGTAAATGTAGCACAAGTTCTTCTCTAAGCCACATAAAGCCCACACTCTGTTTTAAAAATGTATGTTCACATTGTTAACTAACTCAAGAGTGTGCAAAAATAAGATTAGCAACTTCACCAGCAGCTCACCTGAATGAAATATTGAGTCAAACCAGGTTTCTGATTCAAAATGTAAGCAGTATTGGGCTTCTACAACGAATACACTGACATACATAAAATTACTATGTACTGTATATGTTATTTCTATTTATTCTTTTTAGTTTTATTTAGTATATTTAGTAAGATTCATGTGAAAAAACACTAACTGCTGTCACGGCCATTGGCCGCTAAAGGTCACGTTTTCTGTTTTTGACCTGGTTTTCTGTTCTGTGTGTTCTGGGGACTGTTAGTTTGACGTTCTGGTTTTTGCCTCGTGTCTGTGTCACATGTTTTCTGTTTATGTATTACGTACCTCCTGAGTTCAGCTGTGTCGTGTTTTCCCCGTGATTGAGTTCTGTATATATGCCTGTTCGTGTCATTCCTTCCTCATGTGTCCATCGCCTCATTTTCCTGCCTGTTCTCCTGTTTATGCTCCTGGAGGCCATTGTGCCTATTTGTTTTCGTTTAGTTTTATCTAATAAACACCCCTGCATGGATCCCTGGTTCCCTGTGTGTTCCGTGCCCTGAGGTAGCTCCGGGTCCTGGCTTCGCAGCCCGACCCGTGACAACTGCCAATTTATCAGTTTTTAAAATATTATTTTTTTACAAGACTTATGCTCTGAACTGTGTATTTGTATGTAATAAATGAGTAGACACAACATTACATGTTATATGTAAATATATAAATGAATGTTATAAATAAACATCTTAGTGTTATTTAGGCTTTATACGGATTATTAATTGGCCTTGACAAACAGAATTCTAAATGCAGTTTAGGAACATTTAGTAGCATCAATTAAAAACTGTGGGGTTTTTTGTGCGGCCGTTTTGCAAAGTTGGAGGTGTGCCTTTATTTCTCATAGCGGTTTCTGTTACCTCGTCCTATTCACACACTATTGATGCAGTTCCACTCTTCCATAGTCCAACTACTGCATTTTGGCCTGTGGTCTTCCACAATCTAACTGATGAAAGAAGGTTCCTCATCAGAACTTGCTTCCACTATTGTTGTTTATTGTTGCTGTCAGAATAAAACCTCAAACTGAGAAAAATCAATTTTATTAGTAACAGCTCAATAGACATGGCCAAACATGACTCGGAATGAAATTACTAACTCGAAATGAAAACACTAACTTGCACGGAAATGTTTTTTTCTCCACTTTCGGAGATTTTTTTTGCTTATAATTCATAGCTACTTGAGCGCTAACAGCTTTTATATTTTAAATAAATATTAAGTATCATGAGAATCAGTAGTCACAATGTGAATCCACAGTTTAGCATTGTTTTAATGTTGCAAGTTTCAAGTAATCTTGGTAGTATTAACGCTTTATAGAGGCTATTACAGGGGGTCCTCGGGTTACTATAGTCTCGACATACGGCGTTTCAAGTACGATGCTCGCTCCCATAAAAAGCTTCAAAAATTGAGATGTGAGACCCCCTTATCTACATGGGCAAACTAATTTGGTTGCACACGGCGGAAGAATACACAGTAACGTGGCGTATAAGTGAGGGAGTACAGTACAGTGTACAGTATATTTATGTCCTTTTCCTTTTTCTGTGGCTTAGTTGTGTTTTTATGTTCTATGTTGGGTCATATCACTGCTGTAGGTTCGGATCTGTGTCATAACTCAAGGGCTCCCTGTAATTGGCTTCTACAAATGCTGTCTGTTTTTTTAAGTAACTTTCTACACTGTAAGTAACTTCTTTTGCCAGATTACCCATCTCCATGGTAAATATACAAACTCTAGAAATTAGGTAATGAATGTATAACAAAATAACATGTCAGTATGTACAGACCTTTAGCCACAAAGCTGAAAAATCGTTATAAAAATGAATAAATAAATATGTATATATATAGTGGTTAGGGCATTCGCCCTGCGACCAGAAACCAGAATTTCGTGCTGTTCACACTGTGTGCTGTGGTGTGTTCACGTATGACAAATGGTCACTTTCACTTTCACTTTCACACACATATATATATATATATATATATTATGGCATACAACTATAAAACCTCTTAGTCCTTAATTATTCATATAAATTTCACCATGAGATCTCTCAAATTTTAATCCAGTACCTCAAATGTTTAAGTAGGCTATATTACATTAGCCATGTTGCTAAGCCGGGTGTGTGAAGCTTTAGATAAAAGAACCCATGGTCAATCGTTTTAAAGCCATTTGTTAGTAGGGCTTGTTGCAATATGGTGATTTTACGTGGTTGCACAGCACCGCTCTGCCCATAATAGACAAAACACCTCTGTTTAAAACTAGGCTTTTGCTGTGCCTTTTATGCTCTATGAGACTTTAAGGTCATCTTGTTTTTAGTGGGAGGGGTCGGTCATTTTGGCCACAGATGTTTGGTTGTTTTTAGCATATAGACAGTGTCTAAGTCACTGAAAGAAAATTGAGAAGGTGAGTGAGAAAGACAGCAAGTTCACACATTTACAGCTCTGATGACTTAATTTTACACACATTAGACACACACACACTCACTCACACCATCTGAGCAGTTGTCATGGTCACCCAAGTAATGATGCTCCAGGACACACTGTAATTACAGAGAGTGAGTGTGTAAGTGTGTGCGTGTGTGTATGAGAGAGAGAGAGAGGTCACATCTGTTCTATGATGCCCTTAGATCTGTTAGACCTAAAAAAAAGTCAGACTTCTGTTTAAAGCATCTGCCAAATAACCAACAACCAACTAAAAAAATGCTAAACAAAGGAAGAGGACATGCACTACGTAGTATATCGGACAGGAAAGCACTTTTACTTTTGTCTTGCAGAATCTTTTTCAATAAAGACCACAGAAACGTGCAACAGAGATCTCGAAATGTTCTGTTATTTTGTGCAGCCTAAATGTTAAATGAGTCGGTACGTATTTGAGTACGTTTGAGTACGTATTTGAAGGGTTTAGTCCTAAAATAAACAAGGCTCCACAAAATGATGCACTGAAATGAAAATTAAGGGGACACTGGACCAAAAACTAAAACAGAAACTAATAAAAATAAAACAAATTAAAATACGTGCCATAAAATACAGAACCATCATCAAAAGCACAGTCAGTCCTTCATGGTACTGAATTTCTTTAGTTTTCAGTTATTCTTCATTTTATTCATTGATTCAAAATGTGTGGCTACAAATGCCATCAGCATGCCAGTAAGAGAGAGGGGTAATTTGCATCTAGAGTGTAAAAAGCCTTCCCCAGGATTCTGTTCCAACTGCCTGCCTTAACCTCCTGAGACCCGGCCCATTCATTTACATCCTTCATAGTGGACAATTTGTTCATCTGTATCTTCCTTAAGTATTTGGAGATACCCCATCAAGCCCTATAGTATTTTATTGCACGGTTGCACAGAAAAAAAAAACATGGATGTTACCCGTGTTCTGTTGTTGGCTCGTTGTTATGAAAATGCTGTTAATAAAGCTGCGAGTACACGTTGGATTTACATTTATTATTATATTTTGAAGATTCCCCATCATTATATTTTTAAAATGTCCCCAATTTTATGCGTATCCTTTATTTGTATAAATACGTGTATTTATCTGCCACTCCTTAAAGGCCGGCCCGTGAAAATAGTTTCTGATATTAAACCGGTCCGTGACCAAATAAAGGTTGGGGACCACTGCTATAGTGGACATCCTGGGCTTTCCAGTGATGTGTCATGTGATGGGCATGCTGGGAACAAGGACTGCAATGGCAAGACATACATGAGGTGCACCAAACGCAAAAAGATATTTCTTTGCATAACCAAAAAGAAAAAATGCTTCCAGGATTAAAACCGCTTAAATATCCAGATCATGTTCTATGACTTCACTGTTGAACTAAAACACATGTTTTGTTGTCCTTGCAAGCAACAAGCAACAGAAGAGTGATGCAGAATTTTATTGTTTTGATCAAATTGAATGTGTTCTTGGGTTAATATCACATTTTTATTTTCTAAATTCAGTTCTATTTTCACACGGAAATTGTCCTGTTGTCCTCTTCAGTGGACAGGCTGGGAAATTAAAATATTGAAAGAACTATATATTGTAAGGTGTTTTTTAGGCCCAAATAGATAGGAAAGTGTAAGACATTTTTTTTCTTTGGTTCTCAGGAGGATAAAACAACAGCTGAGGTATCCAGGTGGTTGGAACAAAATCCTGGACCTAAACCACAACATTCTGGATAGAAAGGACGTTCATTTTTGCTTCTGTTGTTTTGCTGTCGCTTTCAAACCTATAATCCATGGTTATTGTACTCATTCTCAATTTAAAATGAGCAGTGATTACAAACGATCCTATAAATGTCCCTCCTTTTGGAGATGCAAAACACCATTTTCACCTGTGGCAGGAAAGGAGCCGATGTATAATTAATAAGCCTTACAAGAGAAAGAAAATGTGTTTTATTATAGTAAATGGGCTTATGTTACAATTGTTTGTAATACCAAATGTTTCCTTTGTTAACATGTAAGGACCAGATCACTCCTTAGAACAAGACTCAGAAAAGCCTATCACTATTTGTGAAGAAAATCAGTTTAGGATGCGCTAGTTACAGTTACACTGATAGTGCAGTTGGGGGCCATTTACTCAACTACATATCTGCCACTTCTGATACATAAACCTTTGTAAAATGTAGAATCAAGAAGTAAATCTATATGCATTGGCATTACATTGCTATTTCTGCGGGGTTGCAGTAAATGAAAGAAATGTAGATATTTTAGCCCAGCATTGGCTAAATGCTCTGCTCTTCTGGATAAAATCAATACAGGATCAAACACCAATTTGACATATAAGTCAAATCTAAACATCTGTCTGAGGCATTTTAGAGCAATGAAATGCTGATACCAATATGATTCGGATCGTAAATATCCCTAGGTAGTTACCGTATTGCTAATGCTAGCAAGTCATGGGCATCGATTTGTACATGTGTACAAAACTGAGCAGTTCGCCTACATGCATGGTTTGAAAGTGGGAGTGGGAAAAGATGCAATGATTGCATATAGCGGAAACAAATGGCAGCCCACATCATCCTATGATCAGGGTAAAATACATTCTTTGCATTGTATTAGGCATACATCTTGTTGGTTAACCTTGCAGATGTAAAGTTATTAACGCTTAGAATACAAGAGACACAGATTTGTGCCAGAAGGCAACAAAAAGGTAAATCGTCATCATATGGCCATGATGGATTTGGATATCATATGGATATGAACTCCTTATATTAACGTTCCCCAGGTTGTGTTGATGTCAAATGTCATGCTGAGCTTTGTTTGGTGTTTCTACGTCATGTAGAACCAAAGTTATTGTAATTTTAAAAAACATGTTGTAATAATAACAGGGTTTTAAAAATGGTACCACACACAAATGCCCATAACGATCAAAAATGGCCAAATCGTTTTGATTTTAGGTTTTAGAAACAAACAAAACCCACAAGATCTGGGAAGCCAGCAGGATTTTCAGGATAGTCTCTGCCTATGAGTGGGGGCTCCATAGAGAGGCCAAGCAGCAAACAGCCAGCATGTTTTTACACCAGTTTTAGACTATTTTTATTTGTTGAACTCATATTTTACTAATATGCTTGAGGGTTCTAAGGCTTAATGACAGTTCACCTGATTTTGAACATTTTTCTGTTAATTTTGTTAATCATCACTGGTCAGTTTCTGGACACAGGTCACTGTTGGCTGGATATTTTGGTGGGTGGACCATCCTCAGCCCAGCGGTGGCACTGAGGTGTTTAAAAACTGGCACAACACATACAAGCCTTCACATACACAGACTAACATACCACTACGTTTGGACTGATAATGTAATGATACAGAAAAGTCAAATCACGTAAGTCTGTTATTACAGACCGTATTGAAACATGTGTTTGATCAGACATGACTGAAAGCCATGTCTGAAGCAAGCTCAATAAAGTGAGTCAGCAGTGACCCTGTGGGAGCTGATACCAGAATGCTAGTTGTGTCAAAAAGACCAGATTGCAAAAACACAAGAAAAACAGGTTTCAAAAACTTCCACCAGAGACAACTGTTTTCCAAACGCTCTGTTTGTGACTCGGTATGTGGTTTTCGTAAGGAAAGGAGCCGAATAGCTTGAAAGAAAAAAACATTTTTAAAAATGTCAGTATTACATTCATATACTCGTGTCTGTCAGTTTAAAGTGTATCTGATTGTACGGCAAAACTGTTCTGAATCTAGACCTTTAAAAACACATGCAAACTGCAGTCAAGATTCATTTAAATGTAACAACTGTCTTTAGCATTAAGTGAATGCAAAATGTCAGCTGAACATTATCATAACTATGTGGGTCTCATAACCTACACGTTCGCTACATAGTAAAACAAGTATTAAGATTAAACAGTTTAAAGGGGTCACTTTTGAAGAAACAATTTTGCGCATTTATCAGGCAAAAGTGTATTAAAAAACGTAACACACACTCATCCACACACAAAGCCTTACCCTAGTCAAGACAGCTTTAGGTCTCGGAGACATGTCCAGCATACCCGGCGCACCTGAAGTGACCAAATCCTGCCTCAATGTAAATCTGACACTGTATCGCTATTGTTGTAACGTTTACATGAACCTATAATAACACAGATGGGTCCTGTTTAAGCGCAGAATTAATGCAGAGCTGTTTGATCGGCACTCTTGCATCACTGCTACACTCTACACTCATCTAACAATACATACATGCATGAATAACACATTCTGGATACTTTCCTGGAACAGCATGCGTGAGCTAACTGATCACACTGAGTGACTGTAATAACTCGCTACACACTCCAGCTGAGGCATGCGCACACACACACACACACACACACACACACACACACACACACACACACACACACACACACACACACACACACACATTCAGTATTAATATATTTGCGAGGACATTTAATTTACTTGGGAAATACAGTAGCTGGGTAAAACACTAAACATAACCCTAACTCTAACCTTAACGCCAGTAACCCACCCAAGAAAAAAAACACGTTACCTTGTGAGAACCTGCAAAATGTTCTCGCGTTCTCTGGTTTTACCATCATTACAGGGACAGCGGGTCCCCACAAAGACATCATTCAAGGAGACACGGACATAAACAAACACACATACTTATGAAAGTGCTACTAAAGCATTCAGCCATTTATCACAAAAAAACAGGAAAAAGGAAAGTAAACATTCATCAGTGTACATAAAAACCTTTGCTCCTTTTGCTCTTTCTATCTCTATTCTCTCTCTTACACACACAACCCTTGGTTTAAGGGCTAAGTGCCAATATGCTGTCATCATTCATTAGTTCAGTGGGTGGAAGGATGCTCGCTTTTTCCACTCACAGTGACCAACACATTCGCATATGGTTAAACACACACACACACACACACACACATTACAATCCCAGCTGCAGGCCCATACTGTGTATTGATCAGGAGCTGGCAGCCTTTTTGTGTTTTTTTATAGACTGTTCTGTTTCTTTTCCACATAAACTCATGCACAAACACACACATGTCCAATTTAAAAGAGGTACGTTTGGTCTATCATATCCCTCTTATCTCTCAGAGTAGTGCAGTTATAAAACCTTCTTGAAACATTCTAGAAAAGTTTTCATTCATTTAGTTTCTAGTGTTTTTTTATGTTGTATTCTATTATTTCCTACATTGTCCTCACTATGTAAATGAATTCAAGCAGCATTCAGCTTAAATGAATATAAGGTCCAAACATTATAGTACTGTATTGTATCCACACAGACATTCACTTCGTCTATTGCTAGAAAAGAGGCAAATCGATCTGAACGGAAAACAGAAACAGAAAGCTAAAAAGACACACACCAGCACACACGAAATCGTTAACGTTACCTTAACTTTCTTAGACATGCTTGCTCTCCTAAAGTGCCGCTTTGGGCCGATGACACTTTTGCTGCTTGGACCCACATCAATAATGCAAGTCCTGGCTAGCACAATAGAGAGAATTAGCTTCCTATTACAGTAACAAGATAGCATTACAAGAAAGTGTATACAGAAGGCCCAGTGTTTGTCCCCATCATCCTGAAAAAACACTTGGTGCATTAAAAAGTGATCAATTTTGGTAACAACTAGGGGCAAAATGTCAGTACTGCGATTTTGGCGATACATTTTACAATTGAGATGCCTTTAAAGGGCCCATATCATTGCTTTCTGGAATTAAAAAGACTTTTATCATTGTTTTAAATGGTACATATAGAAAACAAGTTACAAAACAGCCCATGTTTAAATCAAACTTACTGCCACTGGAAGTTGTTTGTTTATGTTTGCAAACATCCAGAAGGGGGAGCTCTCTCTGTTTTTGTTGTTAAAAAAAACAGCAAAATGTCATCTTTATTACCCCCTGCTGAGGGGTCCACAAGACAAGGCACTGCTTCGTTCTTCTCTTGCATCAAAGCAGAAATTGGAGAGGAATTAAATGGGACGATTCAAGTGAGATGAACTGAACCGTGAGTTATAACGACTTATAATTCATTTCAAAAATGTATGCAAGGAGTATATCAAATGTATCACAAAATCAAAGAACAGAACCTGCTGTATCATAATATGTATTGTCAGTCAAATACTGTGATAGTATTATACTGTCACCACTACGGCAATCCTAATGTTTACAGTCTTACAGGAAAAAAATTACATTACCACCCTGTTTTTTCTCATCTCTTGGCCTTTAATCAAACAGGTTGAACCTTATCAGTGCAGAATATAAATCAAATGTGAATATAATTAATTACAACAGAATATAATTATACTTACTTGAAATACTACAGCAGACGTATGAAAATTCTACATCTTTATGGGTTAAATACTGATCCTGCAGGTATGGTGATAGACCACAGGTTTCCTTTAAATGACCACTGACACTGGCAACTGACCACAGAAGGCTGAGAGCTGCGGTGCGTCACGTGATGCGCTCCAGACAACATCTGGAAACATAATCCTTTGGTACAGAGATAAACGGGCCGATGTGGGCATATGGACCTCTACTTCCACAAATGCAGCATCACCACGACAACCGCAGAGGCAACGTAAAGCAAATCTGCCCCAGCTTAAAGCGCACATGAAACTGATTACAGCAACAACTGCAGACAGACACTGCGCTGTGATGGGTAATGAACTGTAAGCCACAGTTTGGAGATGTGTATAAATGAAAGTAGCTTCCTGCAGTGAATACAAACAAAGGTGAGGCAAATACATCTTTACTGTGATTAATAGAGAATATTAATTATTCACCAATAGAATATCACTAACACCACAGTTCTGACCTCGCAATATGATCGGCTGACAGGCGTTCTATGAATGTCCTGACAAAGGCACTCAGATTTGATCTCTTTAAGCATCACTTAATTCCACATGTACTGGAGGAATCAAAATGTTCTTTTCATTATCTTTTCAAATACCCAAGACATCCGAAACTGCAGTTACCAATTGGAAAGCAACTCTTCATTTGTTACAGGTTTCGAGTAACATATATAGTCTTTCTTTCCAAATTGCTTATTGCAATTTTGGAAATCATGGAGTTCAGCTACAGTATAATGGAGAGCACATTTTTAATTTCAGATCAATCACGTAGGCTAGTTCATTTCTCGGTATATCAATTTTCTGCAGACTATCCAGTTCCACCAGGACTGGAGTATTTTCAAATTATCCGTCCTAACACATTTAGAGCCCCTTCTTCCTAATCATCTGTAACACTCAGCACACAGCGTTTCTCTTTCAAGGTTTCATCAAAGCCCTCCCATAGAGTTCTCAAAATAGAGAAGTGATCAGAAAACTGCTAGCAAACTAAGAGTAGAATATTCCACAGTAGACAAGAATGTTTTTTGTTTGATTAGTTAGTGTTAGTTAAGTGTATGGCAGAACATGTAGTTGTAATCTGAATAAATAGGTGGGTCTTTTGTCATTGTTGAGAAAGCAATCACAAAGTTCATTAAACCACATCGTTGCCAAAACTGAGAAGAGTCTTGATGTATCGACTTTTGAGAAGAGGTGGGTCAAGTCTGGCTGATGGGGTGAAGACCGATAAGTAACTAGATACGGATCCCTATAAGGCAGATGCTTAAAATAGAACTGACAGACTGAACAGATACACTAATAATATTAAATAATACTAACATGTTACGCTATTTTCTCCTATTTTTAACCAATATTATTACAGGACGTTTCCCACACTTAACTCCGTTTCCCAGATTGCAACATATTGTCTGAGGAAAAAACTAATTCCATATGGCTTAAATATTTCAATAGTTTGTAATGTGCAGCAAAATTAGGACTATATTGTCACTGTCCCAAAAAATTTCACATGTGAGAAATGAAAAATATTTACTCAAAAAACTAGTGCAGTGATTAAATCATAGCAAATAAATTTACTGTGCATGTCATTTTTGTAAGTGGCATTTTGTCCTACCAATCAGTTTCCAGATCCTCCTATAACCTCAGGCGGCAATATATAATTAAAAAAACTAGATAGTTATCAAAAACATACTGATTTTTCATCAATTAAAATACAGGTATTTTACAGTAATCATGGATGGATGGATGGATGGATGGATGGATGGATGGATGAATAGATGGATGGATGGAAGGATGGGTGGATGGATGGATGGATGGATGAACGGATGGATGGATGGATGGATGGAAGGATGAATAGATGGATGGATGGATGGAAGTCTAGACTAACTGAGTGTGTCCAGGATATAAAAGACTGGATGATCAATAATTTTCTTTTATTGAATACGGATAAGACGGAGATATTACTTATTGGCCCAAAAACCAGTACAAAACAGCTCT
>JBBPDC010000011.1:14845119-14857796 GCA_037974485.1 Hemigrammopetersius urotaenia | reverse complement strand
TGAAATAAATGTGAAATAAATGTGTGTGTGTGAATGTGTGTGAATGAAGTGCCTCTGATGAGCAAGCCAAGAGTAACCCTGTTTATTTAAAAGAAAACGACAGTGCATACCAAAGAAAACGTCCATGCATAATCTGTACAGTGATAATATCAGTATTTACATTCTAGCACTGCAGGAGTTCACTGTAAGCTGTACAGTACAGATATGGTTGACCTTTACATTTTTGTTAGGGGTAATATATTAAACTGAGTTTAAAATGAAATAATTAATGTTTGAGAGCATTACAGTAAGCCTATCTTTTTTAAAGCATCTTTTTACTTTAATTTTAGCATTTTTGTTGAAATATTGCTGTTTGTTAGTAAGGTTACATCAAAGAAAAAATAAATTACTAAGCACTTATTAGAAGAGCAAAAAATACACACAACAAATTCCAAAGGAATTTATTTATGTCACACTTTACACAAATGGTGCCACAACAGCTGTAGAATTTTGTAAATATCAAAAACACAACAATCTTGGCTGAATCATCTAAAAAGTTCAAGTATTATGTCCATTTTGGTAGCAACAACTGTGTAAAAAATAAAGCGCAAAACTAATACATTTTAAATAACATGAATTTGGAGAAATGACATGGGCAGAGTGTAATCTAACCACTTCTGCATTAAAGTTATGAGATGCCCAACTTTAGCCTTGTCGTTTTGTGAGAGATAGAGAGAAGGTGATTAAAGCAAAAAAAAATCATCTGACGGAATAGACAACGGGGGGCGTTGATGGGGGGGGTATTTTAGGTGAACATACTAAACCGAATCACTTGAGGAAGTACGTTCACTTAAAAGATCGCGAACGACACAACACTACTTCCCATTGCGATTCCTCTGTTAACAGCAAGAAAACAGACTCAAAAACTGCTGTTATTTCTTTATTTTTAACAGAGCATAAGCTCTCGCAGCACTCGCGACACCGGAGCCACTGTCCTGAATACCGAGCTTCGGAGTTTTGGCTCCGTCGAGCGTCAAGAAACAGCTCGCAGCCAGCAGACAGAACACTCTATAGTTCAGCTTGCACGAATAGGAAAATAAAAACGCAGATCTCCTGTAGATTATCATTACGTCCTCCAGTGTCTAGCCAGGGAATGTGCAAACACACGTCATTCTTTCCAGACTGGTGATTTGAAGGTCTCTGTGTGGAACAAGACACTTGTCTCACTCTTTCCTGAGCAGCGACATTACGATAACTCCCATTTACCCCATTAACTGCCCCTCTGGTACGTCAGAAAAGCAAGAAACAACACAACGCTCACCGGCCTCTGAAGCAATTATCCGGAAGTCTCCACGCAATTCCAGTCCCTCTGGGAACTGATAGGAATGCAAACACACTGCCAAAGAGACTTCTCTCTCTCTTTCACTTGCTTTCTTTCTCCCTCTTTCTCTCTCTGTTTCTCTCGTTTTTTCACTGTCTCTGATCTCACCACAGGCTTTATGACCTAATCATTAGTCTGGAAAAAAGCTATGAAACTTTATGAACAGACAAAAAATGTGATCTCATTCACTGCAAAAAAGTGAAAATCAGATCAAATAAAAACACTCTTTTGCTTCATTGCATCTAATAGCGAACAGTCATTCAATGAGATGAAAAAGGTTACATAAATGTCTATATACACGTGTACACACCCCCACACACACACACACACACATACATGCCGCTGTCAGACAAAATAATTTCCAGTTTTGATTCTTTTCATGGTGAATGGACCAATACAAATGGTCCAAAAAATGAAAAACGTATTTAACATGGAACTACTTTAGGGAGAAAAAGTTTTGGACCAACAGCGACATTTTATACAGAATAGTGAAAAGTCTGAGGCGCCCAGGATTAATAGATACCTTTGTTTCTACATGTGAAGCACCTCATGGAACCATGTCTGTCCCTCAGACGCATTTAGAGGTTACAAGGTCTCCACAAGGGCCATTATTAGCACGAGAACAGTTTCTGCTGCTGCCTAAGAGTAGTGTTTTGCATCAGTGACACCTTGTGTCCTTGGAATACAGTATATAATGTTAGAACCAAGACAATCCAGTAGGGCTATCAGTTATACTCTGTATTATATTAGTAATCAAGCAATCTGCCAATTATTTTGATGATTGAATGTATAATCATATACATGCAATTATTCTGTCTTTTTTTTTCAACGATTATTTGAGTAATCAGTTAAATCATACTTTTTATATCAAGAGTGTGCAGCATGAAAGGCCTCTTAAAATGAGCACAGACTTTCCGAACCGCGTTGCTCTGCGGGGCAAACACTCAGCCTCTTCAAACTCCACAGGCTGACAGGTCTCCAGAAGACCTATCCAACAAAACCAAGCATGAACCCAACTACCCTGCTGTGGGGGCTCTACAGACAGAGCTATCTTCCCTTAAGGCACCCGGACTGAATAGCAGCACACCTGACTCTCGTCTCCTACCCCACGTTAAAGTCCAGATGCGCTCCTCTAACTCTGAAACCATCTCCGTCAGATAAAATGAAACTAACATACACTTCACGCAAGTAAACTTTACTCTAGTGCTAGTGACGGAGAGAGGGGCTAAACTAAATCGTTTAATAATCTAGTAAGTTATAAATAGTTTAAAAAACTAGTAAGTTATAAATAGTGACTAAACACAGAAGTACAAACACACTAAGAGCACGCTAAGACACTGAGCAACACCGGTGACTCCACTACGTTTTTTACGCATGCCAGGATCTTCATTTTCCACCATTTCCATAGAGAGCAAAATAAACGCGGCGTCTTAAATTTTTGACATATGTGGCAGTGTCACGGGTGGAGCAGCTAGGCTCCAGCCCGCAGCTACCTAGAACGTGGCAGGGAAAAGCCAGACTCACAGGATTCATTTCTCTCGTGACTTTATTCACAGAACCAAACATAAGGCACGTGGGCCCAAAACCAGAAACCAAAACAGAAAGCTAACCACTAGGTGCTCTAGGACGTCACTAGGACGCTCAAAGGACGATGGACAGATAAGGACACACGAACAGAACCAGAGCTTTAAACCAACAGAAATCAAGACATAAACACAGACAGCTGGAACTAAGGGATCATGATAACAGAAACAGCTGTACACAGAACACGTGATAACCTAACAGAACCAAACCCCAGAACACATATCAACATAAGAGTCCCCCACAGAACACAGAACAGAACCATAACTGAACATGAGAAAAACAGAACAGAACAGACCTGAAGAACCCCAAAACATCAACAAAAAGGCAGTGGCTCTAACATGCCACTGGCTGGCCATGACAGGCAGTTACAACAGTCCATGTGAAACAATGAGACCAGAGCTGCGCAGTAGTCGACAAAGCGGAAGTGACATGATAACAGAGACATTTTAAATAGATCGTGGACTTTGGTGACCAAGAAATTCTTTGCCTCAAATATTTTTTGCAATCGAATTATTCGAGTTACTTGAATAATCGTTTCAGCCCTACATACAATTTTAAAGGCAACCATTTCATTGTACTTTATATACACAAAACAGGACACTACAAACACGTGTAATGAGATCCTTTTGGTGTGGGTTTCACTAATGATCTCCAGCTTGAGAACCAAATGGTCTGGACTTTCTCAATTCCACCACTAACACATATTTAAGCTGGAACTGTATAGTTTCTGCACTGTAATGCTGGGCTTTGAGGTTTGAAAATGGTCAAGCTAACACAATGGCACACATTAAATCAGATACAGTGTTTGTTTATATATTTCTTGTAATCCTAGTTTACAAGTAATGAATGTCTACAGCCCAGACAAATAGTTTTACCTATTATTTTCTCAGATGGCCTAAGACTCTTAGACGGTACCATATGTGCATGTATAGAGTGGAGAAAGAGGGAGCGGGTAAAAGAGAGGAGAGAAGAGAAGTGATCTGTATTTAATTAGCCTAGATTTGTGTGTGTGGAATGTGGCAGGCGGCTGCATTCATTCTAGCTGGAGCGTTTAGTGCACTTCCATCCGGCCAAGTTCAGGGCTAGACATTCCACTGCAAAGTAGAGCGGCTTTCCCCAGTTTGACTCAGCCACAACACAGAATTACAGAAGCCTCTCAGGAGTGTGCACACACATACACACACACACACACACACACACACACACACACACACACACACACACACACAAGATGGGGTATTCCTGTGTGGCTCTTTGTCAGGAAAACAGTCTCGATCTCATCAATACTGCAGGACACTGCAAACTCATACAAGTGCATACACACTCTCTCACTGAACAGAAGCACATGAGAAAAGCTATTCCTGCATCTACGGTTAGAACAAATAATTCTTTTCATCTTTTATCCCCAACCAGCTTCACATACTTCCTCTTCTTCTCTTTACCTCTTTTTATTCTCTGTACATAATCCACTCTTGTCATATCACAGAGTCCTCTATTTAGTAAATATTAATCCTGGTGTGTGGGGGTTCATGTGTGTGTGCCAGGTACAGCGGTGAGGATGACATCTAGTGGCTTTACAGGCCTATGCTGTAAGATTACACTGAAAAAAATACAATGCACAAATGGCATGTTTATTTTCATGACAAATCTTTGTTCAATATTTACATTAAAAGTAATGTTTCATTAACTTGCTTACATTTAACTGCAACAGATAATATGTAGACTCGTTAAACCTACATCCTAACATACATTAATGGTCAGTAAGTACCTCTGAAAGTATTTAAAGACACATTCCACTGATCTTTTGAAATGTAAGTAGTCAGGTTTTATATGTGATGTTGTAATAAGTAATATGGTGGTAAATATAGAGAAAATTTGTCTTTGGGGACTATTTTTGACAATACCCTGCATGTAACTCTTGTTTTTAGCCAAACCTTTCATAAACCTATCATAAAACAATGCCAACAATAACAAATAAGGTTAAAAACACGGTAGTAACAACAAGGTAGAACATAAGGTAAAGCATAACACAGCTCTTGAACAATTCTGAATCGGCAAGTTTCTCTGGAATAAAGCATTTCACATAAAACCACAAGGAATGACTTGTTTAGATCTAACCCCGTTCAATTGTGCAGAAATTTAGAGGGAAAAAAAGCTATGCAGACAATCCTCCACAAAATAAAACCTATATTTTTCTGTAATTTAGTACAAACAAAATTAAAGTCACCAACCTCTCAAAGTTCAGATCTAAAATGTTCACAGCAAACAAAGTCTTATCTTGGGCCATAGACCAAGCCTTTTTATGAAATCCAGATGTTTTCTATTCATATATTCTTGGCATGAATTTAATATCCAAAACATTTTTTAGAAAGAAGTTTTACTGGGTTGGCCTGTATAACCTTTTCAATGAAATATAATCTTGACCTTTAAATGTATTCTGCTTTACTTTTTTCTGTTTCTTTTTAATTGGTTGGTTTAATTCTCCACTGATCTGAATCTAACCAATCGAGTGGCTCTCTGCAAGCAGTGATCCACCAATCAGCTATTGAAACTCTGTCTAACCCTGGTTAGCACTGTCAAAACTGCTCTGACTCGCCACAAGTCCTCTGAGGGTGTGCTGTGGTATCTGACAAACTATGAGGTGGGGACTCCACGAATCAGACTAGTTTGTCCAGCACATCCCACCGATGTTCGATTAGATTGACATCTGGGGAATTTGGAAGCCAAGTCAACACCTCAAACTCTTTGTTATGTTCCTCAAACCATTCCTGAATCATTTTGGCAGCGTGACAAGGCACTGCATCCTGTTAGAAGAGGACACTGCCATTAGTGAACACCATTACTACGGTCTGCAACAACAGGTCTTTCAGGGAGAACATTTGATTCCAGATGGTGTCAGTCTTTAAACAGTTGATGAGGAAAGTTGCTGCTTTTTACAATGAAAAGCTACAGGCAAACCAGCCCTTAGTGGGTAAGATTTGACACCGTAGAAAACCCCCATACTTTTCCCCTCCCGGACAACAATCAAGACATGGAGTGCAGCACCCCTCCCCTCCGCCCCTTTTTTCTCTCCTAGAATACAGCAGAGACAAAGATCGTTACATGCATGAATATCCCCCCTACACACAAACAATGGACGAGGCATAGATTGATGCGTCCCCTCCACATTAAAAAGGTTTTCTGTGTCCATATGTCAACTTAACATCCAAGTGACAGGACCCAATGTATCCTAGCACAACACTGTCCAGAGCATCACACCGCCTCTGCCTGTGCTCCCCTTGCAGTGAACCTCAGGTGCCCATGACTCTTCCCCAACTTTTGTGGGGTACTAACCACTGCATACTGAGAACTTATACAATGGCAATGCATTCTTTTGCATTCTGACATTCTGACAATGCTGGGTTGTGTCAGTGGGAGGGATGGGCGCGAGGCTCTTGACCAGACGGTTATAGCAATTGCTCCTCCCTCATTATATGTAAAGGATATTCAGGAAATAATTTAGTTATTTCTCAAATAAAGTAATAAAATAACTGTACAATATCAAAAAAAAAAGAATCGATCAGTATAAATAAGCAGTATCTGTACTAATATCTGTATGAGTAAAATCCAACGATACTCATCAGTAAAACCAGTAAAGGTTTGAACTTATTAGAATCACCAAACAGGTAGAAGAAAATCCTGAGGAGGATCTGTAAATGAACTGTCCACCTGTGAAAAATATGTTCCCCAGTCATAGTGTTGAGTTGGTAGTAATAGTCTCATTTTGCATAAAGGCAATATAATATAACAGCAATTAACAGTTTTAACTTGTTATGACTCACATAAGGGAGGCGATGTGTGCGCTGATGGCCCCGCCCACAGCACAGCATGAAGGGGCGCTGCGATTGGATAACCTGTTGTCTCTATCTTCGTCTTCTCACGATGTCCAATCAGCTTTCACCTTGCTTCATGAGGTAATGAGGCCTTGCACTGACTGCCACCACCAACTTCACACTCATGCTTCCACAACAGCCGCTTTACTGTCATTGAGCGTCATCAGGTAATAATTTGACTCCATCCAAAAGAAACACAATTCAGTTCCAACCATTCCTCTAGCATGGCCTCCAGGGAAGTGAGGAAGACCCTGGAGAATGAAAGTGTCCATGTGTGTAGGTAGGAAATCCTTCAGGAAAGCCTGAAAATCTTTAAGGAAGGTCCAGAAGCCCTTGAGGAAAGTCTGGAAATCTTTGAGGAAAGTCTGAAAGTCCTTGAGGAAAGGAAGCCTGAACCGCAGTGTTATTTCCCCAGCAGGAGATGTGTGTGCATGTGTGTGATCTCATCAGCCAGAGGGTAGAAGAGGGGCTTTTCCATTCCAAAAATCCAAAATGAAAAAAAAAAAAAAAAGCTGAAATATGAGAGTATGTCTGTCGATTCTTCAGGTCTAGTCAGGCGAATGCCCTACTTGCCAAACTCAGGCTTTCCTTCCAGCACCATTCCCTCTTCTCTCACTCTTTCCATCTCCTTGTATTCTCTCTCTCTCTCTCTCTGTCTCCCTCTCTCTCTCTCCTCTGGTCTCTCTGTCTCAGAAAACGCTACTGCGGCAAGCTTTGCTAACTCACAAATACAGCCTGCTCACACACAGGCTGCCTAGATCTAAACAGCTCCGCACTGACTCATGTCGGTACACTCCTGTGGTCCTCGCAGGACAATGTCACACATCCCTGCAGAAGGCATCTAAAGGACATGTCAGCAGACAGACAAAATGCAGCAGTGGAGCTTCTCTACCTCACTCTGTCTTTCTTTCCTCTGTCCCGCATTGCTTTTCCCTAAGCTCTTTATGCATGCTGACTGTCAGCTATCTCTTCATTTTCACACTCGTCCTTCCTTTCCTGCACTCCTCTGCTTGCCTCTTGTCTCACCGACCTCTTCAGAAAGATTAAAGATTACTGATGCAGAACAATGCAGACAGTCTACAGACCCACCCATATGTCACCTGTTCTAACATAAGGATGTCTAAAACTGAATTCTGGCACTGGTCTGACAGAAATCAGCAGGACTGAAATTCCCTGTGGCTGACAGGCAAATTCACAAAGACCCAAAACACACAGAAAAGGTTTTATTTTAATTATTTTAATTATTTTAATTATGACGATACTCTTCTCGGGATCTAATCTTTGAAGAGACCATTTTTCTGTGTTTTTGAATAAGCTATAATGCTCAGACGGTTAAAGCACACATGAACAGTCTGTCATAGAGCAGTGTAGAGGGCATGTGGGACAGGTGGGAGGAGTCCAGCTATTTCCATACCTCAGCCACTAGAGTGCAGTGTTGCTTTGGGGTTTGGTTGTAAAGCCTGGACCGTTCCAGTTGTAATACAAATAAGTAAATATAAGTAAATACAAATCTGAGGCCAGTCGGGCAAGAATAGCCCATATAACAAGACTTTGAGTTGGACAAGCATCATTTCCTCTTCAATGTAAAAATAGCTCACCCAAAAAAGTACTAAATGTCTAATAATTGCATGAATACATATTTAGCTGTTTTTGCACAAAATATATATAGTTTTGTAGTTTGCAATTATAGACAAGTGCATCTCTGCATCATTTGTAGGACAGCAGTGACACAGACATGGTAGTGACACATTAGTGTGTGTGTGTGTGTGTGCGTGTGTGTGTATGTGTGTGTGTTACACACACCCTAACATGCTGTTACCTCTGTGGAGGTCCTAACCATTGATTAAGGCGACTAACAATTGACGCTTAGAAATGGATAGACTATGGTCTATAAATGCGACACCCCCAGCCAGCGGCCACTAGAGGCCGCCAGTGGACTGTGTATGGTGATCTTGATTATGCACTGGGTGTTTCCCCTGGCCAAGGACTCAGGGCTGGCCAGGGATTTAGAGTCATTATGTTCAGGTGTTTTTTTGTTTCCTCTGTTGTATAAAAAGAGAGATTAGTATGCATTCCTTTGTTGGTTCTCCCTCACATGTTTTCAGGCCCCCGTGCCAAGTGTTTGGTGTTTTTTGAAAATAAAGACAAAACCTACCATTCATGGACGTCTGCTTTTGTGCCTCCTGCCTGATCGGGCTCAGCCATGACGTGACAATAAATTGCAAACTGTAAACTTTTTCAGGAAAAGGAAAAGTCCTCCTAACTTTCAAAGGAAAATAACGTACCCAGTTTTTCCTCATTAATTTTAAGCATTTCTTGTGGGCCATTAATAAAATTTGACACAAGATTTTATACAGAAAAGTGGGAATTGCCAAACTGCACATATTGCTAAGTGAGTGGTTATGGGCTTCAAAATCAGCACAGGAAGTATGTATTTGTCATACCATGTTACTGTAGCCAAGAATTATTTTGGCGAGGGGAAGGGGGGTAATTGGTGCTCTGGTGAAACACTCAGACAATAAAATGAATGAGAGATGCTGCTGTAGTAACAGAAACATTTAAATCAAGCTTTTTTCTGAACAATAGCACATACACTGAGTCAATCCGATAGATAGAGAGATAGACAGACAGACAGACAGACAGACAGAAAGACAGACAGATCAATCAATCAAACTAGTCGCAAACAAAATACCAGTGTTGTCTGTTCCACTTTCCTGATATGAATATTGTCAGTGCTAGAGGAGATAGAAACAGATCTTATATTGCAATGTCAGAAAAAAACACTTTCTAAAACCCTACTTCTCAGCAGTCTTAGCATTCTCAAGAATTTTAAAATAATGATTTAAGACGTTTTAATACCAGTAAGGATTTAATGTTGGATTAAAGAGTTAAATGCATTTTAAGGATTTTTGGGAACCCTCCCTGTAAAAATAAAAGTCCTGGATCATTCCAGCAGGAGTCAAGGTGATGTTCAGAGACGTCCTCGTTGAACGTTTAGTCCTTACTAGGACCAAAAAGAGGAAGTGTGCTTGTGTCTTGTTGGCAGTGGTTTATGTAACCAGTGGGACAGATCTGATATGGGCACAGTGAAGAAAAGCCATGGGCTGGCTTACATAAGCCTTTCCCCCCAGCGAAAAGTACAGAAGGGGCCAATATGCACAGTGAATTTGCTTTTCCTCATATATTCACCTTTCAGCATCAAAGGGTTTATAACAAGGACTTATGCCAGGGTTCAGATTTATTGTCATTTGCACATCTATTTGCTCTAAAAGATTACAAAGAGCTCTAAATAAAAATGACTTCAAAGTTCTTCAAATTTTGATAAGACAAGCTGTTTACAAGGCCTGTATAAATAGATAAATCAAACAAGAGCACATTTGGACCATATCAGGGCTAGTGTGATAATTTCCAATAGTCCTTCGAACAGTCCTTAATAACTATGTCCAATAATAGTGCTGGTAAAAAACTGGTAAATTCTTGTTGTATAGATGCTTAGCTGATTAGATAGTTGCCCCTGCAATCAGAAGGTTGTGGGTTCGAATCCCAGGACTGCCGGTGGAACTACTGAGGTACCCTTGAGTAAGTTACTGCCTGCTTCCCGGGCGCCCCCTGTTGGTGGCAGCTCACCACTACACTTGGTGAAGGGGTTAAATGCAGATAAATCATTTCACATTGTTCACACTGGGTGCTGTGGTGCGTGTCACTTTAAGAAGCCACTTCACTTTACATTGACTATTTATCTGATTAATAATCTGAGCAATTCTTAAGATGCTAAGGACTGAAGCCTGTTTCCACCAGGTACAAAAGGGCACCTGTTGTTTTTTTGTTTGTTTTCCTACTGTCCCGCAGAGGTACATGTTTTTATGGCTTATAAATTATTAAGATGACATAAAGACTTGTTTAGATGTTATCTTAGCAGCTGACAGTGCTGATTTATTTAAAAGTATTAAAAGTATTTCAAGTATTTAAAAGAAACTGCATTATTTGACATAAGTAAGATGGCTTACTAGGTCAAAATCTCTAGAAAATGTTATATTATCGTATGAAAGTATACAAGCTCTTCAAGACGGCCTGAGCTGTGAGGCAAGAGAGCACCATATTTCCACAGGGTTAGCAATTACAAGGATTTTCCGGCCCTGATCTGTGAAAGAAATGCAATTAGCAAATTGAAAATGATGAATCACCACATCATTTTTATTATTAGATTACTTGCTTTTGAACTGAGTGGAATATCTGTGCTCTTTAAGTCACAGTATTACTGAGGTAAGGTGATTTATATAGTCAATCTCTCTGAGTACAGCAATATCATATGTATTCCATTGTTTTGATGTCTTCGCTATTACTCTAATGCCTAGAAAATTGCAGGTATTCTATTTGACTGGCTGGTACATTATAATGAGGCTCTTCAGTGTACATCAGTCTGGGTGCAGATACCGAAGTACATACAACAATGAGCTTTACAGTAGAACAGAAATCACTTTAACTGAACTGATTCAATTCCAGATGGCCAAGGACAGAATTATTGTTTTTCTTCTGGGGAGATTTCATAAAGATTTCCAGAAAGACGACAGAAGATAAAGCCAGATAAAGCACTCGCTCTTTGTATTACATACAAGGGCATTTTCTAAAAGCCCTATGATTTGTTTAATCTTAAATGCAGCTCCATTAACACATACCCAAGGGACTGATAAATCTGGCCCTTCATTATATTTATATAAACATTTGTGAGCTTGAAGGAGAGAGCGGTACTGAAGAAGCAGAGAGAGCTGAAAGTGAGTATTTCACATTTATAAACAGCTGGGGGTGACATGTGGTTGCTGAGATATGAGTTATGCTAGTTATGTAAACTTCTTCACATCCAGCTGCTGAAAAGGCTCAGGTGAAAGACACTTTGGACTATTGTTTAAAGTAACACTCCAAAGCTTCAACCCCTGCCCTGTTCAAAAGCATGCATGAGTGTGTGTGTGTGCGTGTGTGTGTGTGTGTGTGTGTCTTCCTTCATGATGACCAGCCTCTGGAGAGCTTCTTATGTATTCATATTTTTAACGCTGAAATAAACAGTACAGTGCTTTTGGAAAGCAGCCCCAGTCGATGGAATGAGAAATGTCAAGTCAAATCCTCTGCACTGCGGCTGTCACGATTACTCCATTAAATTCGATTCAAAAACTGAATTCAAATGGACTTTAACCATGACTCAGTAATGATTCACTTTGAGTTTGTACAGTAATAATGCATAGTTTAGAAGCTTACAGTAGGAAAACACTTCCGTTTACATTTAGCTTTTTGAGCAATTCTTTTAAAAGGTTTGACTGTTTATCTCTTTTCTGTAAATACAGTTAAAATTGCAAAGGAGAAGCAAATAAAAACCTGTCATTAAAAATCAAATTCATCGGTACAATGTTAAAACTTGTTTAAGTGTTGTATATATGGGTCTTTTTATTTGTACATGTGTACTCCGGCCAGGCAAGATGTTTTTTAGTCTAAACCAATAAAAGTATGCGATTTCCCAATTTAAATACTGCTTTGGTCACTGATTGGCCCCTAATAATCCAATCACAATGAATTTAAGACTTAATCAAATCATTAAAGACTCATTCAAATCATTGATTATCGGAGAACAGTAAATATCAGGTGAGTAAAAAGTTTTTCAGTAAGCAGGAAAAAATCAGGTCTGAAGGGGTTCTGTCACACGTGAACAGCACGAAATTCTATCTCTGCATTTAACCCTCCTATTCTCCTTGGGGTCAATTTGACCCCAAGCTGTTTTAACTGTGTAAACTGCAAGTGCAGACTAAAAGTTTGACTGTGGGGATAGAGAACTGTTCCATGTTCTGCCTGATGTTCTCATTATGATTTTCTGT
>JBBPDC010000011.1:14823701-14835441 GCA_037974485.1 Hemigrammopetersius urotaenia | reverse complement strand
ATGAATACATTGTGAATAAATGTAAATCAAACAAAAATGATTGCAGATAAAGGAATACATTTAAATCTTCCCCAACACCCCCTAAAATATTATACTGGTATTTCTATTTTCCTGTATTCAGATCTGGAACAGTTGCTGTACCAGCTTGGTGTAGGAGGAGATCCTACCGTGGCTCGCGGCTCACATGGCAGAGAGAGGCGGAGCACAACCAGCCCTGCCATAAACATTCCAGACACTTGCAGCCAGGCATTAATAAAGGTATCCAAGGACTGGATGAAGGTGCAGTGATGGATATTATTACACATTGTGCAATTCTAAAAGTTACCACACCAGTTTCTAAAAAGCATGTAAAATGCAGAACACTTGATTCTAGACGGCCGCCATCAAGCACAGATACATTTCCTTCAAAAACACATGTAATCCAGATCAAGTGATCCTAACCAGTTTCAGCAAAATGGACTACCTGATTATATTACAGTATATAGCCTACTGTAGATTTAACTGATGGTTTACAGAGCAGCCATTACAATGAATTTCAAAATTTCTTGAATTTTCTTGCATAGACTCATTTATGCCACAAAGCTATTTATGATGCATTAAAGCATTGAGTCTTTATGACCTCTATAGGTGTGCTATGGTAGCTCTGGGTGGAGGTAGCTTCGTAGGTAAGATACTTGCCTCTGGACCAAGAGGACATGGGTACTTTCAACATAACACCACTGGGTCACTGTGCAAGACCCTCAAGCCCAGGTTGCTCCAGGGAAATGGAAGTCACTTTGGATAAAAGCATCTGCTAAATGCCATAGATGTATGTAAGTACTTTAGTGACAAAACTATTTGAATTAAAAAAAAAAATGAATAAAGGAATAAAAACATGCTTGGTTTATTTTAATTGTAATTACAACATTAAATATTCAATATAAAAACAATCAGACTTTCAATTTAAAAAGTCTTTAATTAAAGTAAAAATACAAAAAATTACAACTTTAATTATTCAATCAGTGTCATTCAGCACCTTAATTTCAGTTTTGCCATTTCAAGTGGGCTATTTCACTTGGACAAATTCAGTTGGAAATACAGTCTGACATCCGGGACCTACAGGAAAAGAAGAGGAGTGCAGAGCGCATGTTCACTGATGTCTCATGTCTTCTTTCTTTCTTTAAATATATTTTCACTTACTTTAATTGTTACATTTCACGATTCAATTTATTTGAGTTGTTTGTCGTAGGATGTGCGCACAGCTGCATATTGAAAACTATTAAGGAATATTACGATGAAAAAAGCCAAAGCCTTGTGAAAAACTTAAACAGACTACATTCCATCTATCTATTGCGGTTCTTCAGCCAAACTGAACTACTACAATTGCATTTAGTATCAGTGCATAAGTAGTCCACATCTGTTCTTCATACCTGGGAAGTTAGACTCAAATCTCGTTACTACCAGCTAAGCAAGCAAACCCTGTTAAAAAGAAAAAGCCACAGGTTAGTACAAAGTCAGCAAAAAATGGATAAGAGTTAAGAGAAGAGGGTTTTTTATTTCATTCATATATAGAACCAATTTGCAAGCAAAAAGTGTAAGAACTGATTAGTGCTCCTTGAAGAGGTGGGTCTTGAAGATCTGATCGCAAGAGGAAGTTTGTTCCACCACTGGTGGACCAAGACTGAAAAGAGTATTTGTGGCGCCCTGGACATTTATTATGGTATATGTCATTGTTACTTGTTTTTCTCCTGCCCCCATTGTTGCATTGTTTTTGTTTGTTCTTGTTGGGGATGCGTGATGGCTCTTACAGGACTGGAGGATACTCATCTGCTTTTAGTTAAATTACCAGTTACCAATTACCACTTTCGCCAATAGGTGGCGGTAGCAGCTCTGTAACGTCAGTAACTGGCATGTTAATCTCTGCATAGCAGAAAGGGACGCCGGTGTCACTATCCGATTTAGACAGGAAACCCGATTTTGATTACGCATGCGCAGAAATACGCAATTTCCGCTCGCTTCTGCTTTTCGTCAGCTTCTTAGTTTTATGTCGGCACACACTTTATTCAGAAGTTTAAGTTTCATCCTAATGATTTTACTCATTCTTGTTCTAATCGTGCATTTTTGGGAAGTTGACTTTTACTCTCGTCCTTTTATTGCTTCGTTAACACATTTGTTCGAATGTATCTATACATTTGTTTTCTGTATTGTTTATCCTGCTAAAGCAGGGTCTCAAACTCTGGGGCTGGAGTGCCGGAGTCCTGCAGAGTTTAGCTTGTTCCCAAATTTAACACACCTGACTCAACTCACAGGTTAATTAGTAAACTGCCTTTGTTACGTCAGGGAAAAATGTAATTTCTGCTGGACTCTGTCCTCCCAGGATCCGAATTTGAGACCCCTGTACTAAAGGATGGCTGGAGCCTACTGGCATGAGACTCACCGTTTCACTCTCTTTCTTGTTACATGAAATCAGCATTATTCCATTTAAACCTAAATTTAGCCACATACAGAGCATTGGTGCAGTTTGTGAACCTTACATTCTATTTACAAGGTAATAAAACATGCAGGATTAGAACAAGAATTAGGAAAGCGTAGCCCTATAATCTTGTATGACGGTTGTAAAACCAAGAAGCACCGTAAAGCAGCAGCGAGCGGAAATGGCGTATTTCTGCGCATGCGTAGTCAAAATTGGGTTTCCTGTCTAAATCGGGTAGTGACAGCCAGTGTGAACACAGTATATGGTATGGCAGCTAAAATGGCAGCTCATGCTAATTTTTTCCTGTTTTGTGCTGTATTTTGCAGGTGAGGAATGTGCACAAGCATGATGCCATGTATCTATATTTGGGTTTATTCAGTGTTAGAGCCATTTCGCGATATTTATTTGTTTGTTGTTTAAAGTAGACCGATAGCTAACAAATGCTAATGTGAGCGTGTTAACTGCCGACAGCGTGGGGAATGCTAGTGACTTAGCATGACATGAGAAACATATTATGCAGTTGTCGAATGAATACCGTATTATGGAGCTGTATAGTTCATTATTTTGTTGAAATAACACATAAGCAACAGTAATGTCAGTAACTGGCACCTTAATCTCTATATAGCAGAAAGGGACGCCAGTGTGAACACAGTATACGGTATGGCAGCTAAAATGGCAGCTCATGCTCATTTTTTCCTGTTTTGTGCTGTATTTTGCAGTGGTAGTACAGAATAAATCCAGTTGACACCTGAAAACAAGTGCCATCATTTCAGTGTGTGCAACATCTTGATGCATGTCTTCCTCTTCTTTTGAGCAACGGCGATTCAAGATGAGCTGTGCTTGAAGCTCTGAGAGGACGAGAAGTGAAGCTGATAAGTGAGGAGGTGCATGTCTGTTCTTGTCCTTGAAGGCGAGTGTTAAGGTTTTGAACTTCATGTGAACACAGGCAGCCAGTGAAGATTCTGCAGTATGGACATGAAGACTAAACTCGCAGCTGCATTCTGAATCAGCTGAAGTGGTTTTGTTACCTTCAGTGGAAGTCCAGCCAGTAGAGAGTTGCAATAGTCCAGTTTAATGATGACCAGAGACTTTGTCAATAGATTAACAGCGATTTTTTTTTATCACCCAATAAAAGACTCACGTTAACACAGCACTTTAACGCCGATAATGGCCCACCACTAATATATATATATAGAGTGAGATAACTAAACATTATTTCAAGAAATATTACTAAGTGAATTTGAATGACCCCATTGGGAGATTTTTTCGCTGCAATAAAAAGCAAATTTGTCTTATTTTCAATACGTTTTCTTACGTGTTTCTGAATGGCTTTTTGCTGAGTTGTAATGTGATGAACGCACAGAGTGTCTCTGAGTGGATCTTTGCGTAACATTGTTTGCAGAGGACATTAGAGGAGACGGAATGTACAGAAGTACAGCCGGTGGAGCCCACCATGATTCCAGCTCGGCAACAGAGTGAGAGAAGACATATACACACACCCACACACATCATATTGTATGTCCTTATCCGACCTTACAGATCAGTTTCCATTTTGTTCTCATCCATTTTGTCCCAGAACAAGGCATTCCACTGCTGGCCATAATGGTGATAGTGGGCGACAGCCTCCATAACTTTGCAGATGGCTTAGTAGTGGGGGCTGCTTTCTCCAACTCAGCTGAGACGGGCATAGCAACCACAGTGGCCATACTGTGCCATGAGATCCCCCACGAAATGGGTGAGTCGGCTTTTCTCTCCATAATTTTAGCCCATATCTTTTTTATATAACTACTTCTGTAACCCAAAACCCTGACAAAGTTAGAATTTGGAAGAAAAGCAAAAGCCATAAGACAAATATTCATTAAATATCAACTACATATTTATGTAATACTATATATGTATACATATCCGCGCTAAAATATCAAGGTGAAAGTCATCATAGCTTGTGTAGTATAGACCCAGTTCCCAACCCAACTTTGTGAACACATTAACAGCGATATATTTTTTAATCGCCCGATAAGAGTCTCACATTAACGCAGCACGTTAACGCCTATAACGGCCCACCACGACTGTATATATATTATATATATATATATATATATACTCACCCATCAAAATAATGAAATTCTGGTGTTCCAGTTACTTCCAAGGCCTCAAGTGTATTACTTCAAGCACCTAGGCATGCAGACCGCTTCTAGGCATGCAGAAATTTGTGAAAGAATGGGTCTCAGGAGCTCAGTTAATTCCGGCAGGGTACCGTGATAGGATGCCACCTGTGCAACAAGTCCTGTTGTGAAATTTCCTCACTACTAAATATTGCACAGTCAACTGTCAGTGGTATTACAACAAAGTGGAAGCGACTGGGAACGACAACAGCTCAGTCATGAAGTGGTGCCACGTAAACTGACGGAGCGTGGTCAGTGGATGCTGAGGCGCATATTGCACAGTAGTTTCTGCAGAGTCAATCGCTGCAGACCTCCAAACTTCATGTGGCCTTTAAATTAGCTCAAGAACCGCGTACAGAGCTTCATGGAATGCGTTTCCATGGCCGAGCCGCTGTATCGAAGCCATACATCACCAAGTGCAATGCAAAGTGTCGGATGCAGTGGTGTAAATCACACTTCTCCATCTGGCAATGTGATGGACAAATCTGGGTTTGGCATTTGCAAGGAGAACGGTTCTTGTCTGACTGCATTGTGCCAAGTGTGAAGTTTGGTGGAGGGGAGATTATGGTGTGGGGGTGGTTTTTCAGGAGCTGTACTCAGCCCCTTAGTTCCAGTGAAAGGAACTCTGGATGCTTCAGCATAGATTATTTCATGCTCCCAATTTGGAAACAGTCCTGTTCCAACTTGTGCACCAGTGCACAAAGCAAGGTCCATAAAGACATGGATGAGTGAGTTTGGTGTGGAAGAACTTGACTGGCCTGCACAGAGTACTGACCTCAACCCGACAGAACACCTTTAGGATGAATTAGAGCGGAGACTGCGCCAGGCCTTCTCAAGCAACATCAGTGTCTGACCTCACAAACGTGCTTCTGGAAGAATGGGCAAAAATCCCATGAACACACTCCTAAACCTTGTGGAGAGCTTGCCCAGGAGAGCTGAAGCTGTTATAGCTGCAAAGGGTGGACCGACATCATATTAAACCTATGGATTAAGAATGGGATGTCACTTAAGCTCATATGCGTGTAAAGGCATACTATTGGAAATATAGTGCATATATATAAAGCGAAGTGAACTGAATTGTAGGTAAATTATTGGTCATTAATATATAATCAATAATATAACACTCTTAAAACGTTTTTACTACCAAACAATCTCTCTTTAAATCAACAAATCATCAGCTTTGTACATTTAAAAATAAAACAATTTTGTAAATTATGATAGAGAATACATCAAACAGACAATAGAAGACAAGGACACACAGAGCAGAGAGGAGCCTTGCTGTCCTGGTCAAAGTCCACTGCAGCCTATAGGTCAGATGAAGTGCTGAAACACAGTATTTCCCAGTTCTGGTCCTGGCATAGCCCAGCATGGCATATTTTTTTCCTGTTCTAACATACACACATGTTTGAATGTGATAGTTATATTACATTTTGTTCTTTTATTTACAAATACTTGTGATGTAGAGTTCAGTGCTATAAACTAAACACCAGAGGTATTTTTCTGAACAATAAGAAGTTATTAAATGATTACCATACTATAATGATCTATTTATAGTACAAGATTTGATTGCTACATTTGAAAGATGAGGTATTTTAGACTTACATTTAATTGAAACTTATTTCAGAATGATCTACGGCTCCATTCATCATTTCTGTTTCACATTACTTAATTTCATTAAGAAGCCCGTCATGAGCATGAAATCAGTTACACCAGTTATTCTCTAAACCACTATTCAGAACCCTTCAGACAGTCCACAATTTGGATGCATATCAGTTTCCATAACATAGAGATGGAGCAAAAATATGGGCTGTTTTGAAAACGATCATGTTAGAATAAGGAAGACAGTTCAATGTGTGCTAAATAGTCAGTCCAGGACCAGGTTGCTGTGTTTTCTGGCAGTGAAATCAGTACGAGTCCAAAAAAATCAAAATTTTTTTAAATCACACAAATTTAGTCTAGTAAAATGGATTTTTAACTGAACCACCACTTTAGAAAATGTGTATGCATATTTCTGTGTGTTTTAAAAAGTCAGTTTGTGTTCAAACAGTGCTAGAAGCAGGAGACAGGCCCAGCCTGCAAGCAAACCAATATTCTGCAGAAAAAACATAAGATAGGGATGTGGAGAGTGAACTCTACTCATCTCTGGCATCTAGAGAAGGGAGAGAGAAAGAGAGAGGGGGAGAAAGAGAGATAGACTGATGTAAAAATATTGGCCAGCATTTTGATTTGCTTTAAATAAACTAAGCTGATACTTAAGTTGCTTACTCACCATCTCTACCAGCGAGAGATAAAGGAATATACCGGCTGTGACGGTGAAGATCCACTGTTGGACCTCCATATCCGAGGAGACGAAGAGGCCGATATAGAGCCCCATGAAGGCCGTGAGAGCGCTGAGGAAATTCATTAACATGGCACGCCGCACAGACAGCCCGGAACTTAGTAACACTGCAAAATCACCTACAGAGAAGAAAACCACATTCTGCTCTTATACAAGAGGATTACAGAAATAGGAACCAAAAGAGTCAGCTTGATGCCATTTTCTACTAACCCTAGAGTGCAAACTTAGCTTCTTCAGTTCACAACTGGTTTAGAGCAATTACATGAACTCTTAAATCGTTCTTTCTATAAACACACTCCTACAATCTCTCACAACCTGAACAAATCACATCCAGGATACGGGTTCGTGTAGTTTAGGACAAAGTATGGACACTTAGGATACTATGAGCAATAAAAATGTACAAATCATCAATGTGCAAGCAAACAACCTTTGCCTCAAGAGAAGGAGAGTGAAAGTGTAAAAAAGTCTAAAGTGTCATTTGTCATACGTGAACACACCACAGCACACAACGTGAACAGCACGACATTGTTCTCTGCATTTAACACATTCACCAGGTGAAGCAGCGGGCAGCCAGGTACACAGGAACAGGGAGCAGTGAGTGGGGACGGTACCTTACTCAAGAGTAACACAGCGATGCCACTAGTAGACCTGGAATTTGAACCCATAACCTTCCAATTGGTCCGTAACCACTAGGCCACCAGTGCTGATCTAGTACATGGTTTTAGGGCAACAACCACTGTAAAGGCAATCTGATCTGAGAACAGCCATATCTAGCCCTGGGGTCTTATATAGCTGTTCAGTTTTGGTGGCTAGTGCAGTGTAGTGTGTAAAATTGCTGCCTTATGAGCAGGAGAGGGATTTAATTCGTACCTTCGGTGACACACCACATGACACCAATAAGAAGGAATTGACATAAGCGGTACGCATGCAAGAATTACCGTAAGTGGTACGACAAATGCGCACCAGTTTGGGTGTTCCATGGTAAAGTAAAACATTTTGAATTTGGGTGCGTAGCAATTCGTTAAGTACTACAGCAAAAAAAATGTCAACCCCTGCCAATAAGAGTCCTTGGGCAAGACTCCTAACACTACATTCACCATAATACACATAAATTGTAAGCCACTTTGGATAAAAGCATCTGCCAAATGAAGTAAATATTTATTTTTACACCTCACAGTAAGTCATACTCTGTCCTAAACCACACTGACAAGTCTATGCCACCTTAATGAAGAACTGGATGTGGTTTCCGTGGGTCATGTTTATTTTTATAGCCCAATACCATATATAACGGACATTCAATGTGCTTTACAGTAATGGAAAAAATATTAATAAATACAAAAACAGAGGCATTTTTATAATAAATATAAAAATAAATGTTTTGATTGTATTCAAGGAAAAGAAGTTGGTGACTACTGACTTAACAATATTTTGCCTTGTAGCTCCAATTCCAAACAAAAGAAACAAAATCTGGATTCCGAACATGTCTTGGCTGTTTGTGTGGACCAGCGTTATCGGTCCATCTGTCACGGAAGACGGGGGGAACCCGCTTCTGTGATTTACCTCTGAGACAGGCAGGCAGGCAGGCAGGCATCCATGATTTCAGGCTCTTTATTCACACAAAACATTTAAAAAATGAAACCTGGCTCAAGGGCCGCTACAGACAGAAACATGAAACTAGAAATGTGAAGCGATGAACCAATAATGCTGGTCCACATAAACAGAACTTAAATACAGAACATAATCAGTGCACAAACACAAGACACCTGGAAACACAAAACAGACATGAATGTCAAAATAAAAGCCCCAAAAAGCAAACACAAAACAGTGACCCCTACCGGCCACTGGCCGATCCGTGACAAAAGTGGAAAATTATGTAATTTAGATTTTGTTCCAAACCATTTGTTTACAACTGATATTGATTCACTGGCCAACCCTATTTTTTTTTTTTAGGTCTAAACAATACTACGTAAATTCAAGCTTATTAGAACGGTGCAAGGATGGGTATTAAGTTTCACTCATGGAGTATTTATTGTACTTATCTGTGTAAATATTATATATATATACTGCTCAAAAACAATAAAAGGAACACTTAAATGACACAATGTAACTTCAAGTCAGTCACACGTCTGTGAAATCAAACTGTCAACTTAGGAGGCAAGACTGATTATCACTGAGAGTGTAGACTGTAAATCAGTGTTGCCAGTTTGATTTCACAGATGTGTGATTGACTTCAAGTTAGATTGTGTTGTTTAAGTGTTCCCTTTATTTTTTTGAGCAGTATATATACACATATGTACATATATAAATATATATTAGTATTTCATAATATGGGTTGTGCCCTTTCTTCCAAAGTCTAACTTTGTCAGGGTTTTGGGTTACAGAAGTAGTTATATAAAAAAGAAATGGGCTAAAATTATGGAGAGTGCTGGACAAACTACGAAATGCATTCCTATACCTAAAAAAACAGACTTACCCATTTCGTGGGGGATCTCATGGCACAGTATGGCCACTGTGGTTGCTATGCCCGTCTCAGCTGAGTTGGAGAAAGCAGCCCCCACTACTAAGCCATCTGCAAAGTTATGGAGGCTGTCGCCCACTATCACCATTATGGCCAGCAGTGGAATGCCTTGTTCTGGGACAAAATGGATGAGAACAAAATGGAAACTGATCTGTAAGGTCGGATAAGGACATACAATATGATGTGTGTGGGTGTGTGTATATGTCTTCTCTCACTCTGTTGCCGAGCTGGAATCATGGTGGGCTCCACCGGCTGTACTTCTGTACATTCCGTCTCTTCTAATGTCCTCTGCAAACAATGTTACGCAAAGATCCACTCAGAGACACTCTGTGCATTCATCACATTACAACTCAGCAAAAAGCCATTCAGAAAAACTTAAATGTATTGAAAATAAGACATACATGCTTTTTATTGCAGGGAAAAAATCTCCCAATGGGGTAGTTCAAATTCACTTAGTTCCTAGCAATAATGTTTAGTTCTCTATATATATCTTAAAATAGAAAGAAAATTTCATTTCATTTCATTTAGTTTCGTTTCATTTCATACTGCAACTGAGTCTCAGTCAACATAGTCAATAGATTTGGATGAGGGAAAAGTCCTATATGTATATGTACACACTACTCACAGTAAGTTATGGATATTGTTATTTGCATGAGTGCTTGTCCTATTTGCTCTGAATTTTAATGAAATAAGTAAAAGTTCCATTTGATATTACTAATAATGTATGTGAAGAAACACCATTTTCATTAGTTTAATATTTATTACCCCAAAAATTTAGACAATAACAGTATTTAATAACAGTATTTAATGTTACATGTTTGTATTCTTAAAATTGCACCTTTTGTGTTTAATGTTACATGTATGCACCTGGGGTTTGAGAGTAACGTAATTTCAATTCTCTGTATGTCTGGTACGTATGGCAGATTTGACAATAAAGTTGACTTTGACTGTGACAGCCCCAAATTACAAAAACTGACGATGTCAGTAGCGGGTGTTTCCACCATTTGCCGCAATGACAGCTTGACAGCGACGTCTCATGCCCCTCACTAGCCTCATGATGTTGTTCTGAGGCAAGGTGGTCCACTCTTCCACAAGTGCTACACGCAGTTCTGCCAGGTCATGTGGGGGCGGGGTACGATCATCCAGTCTGCTTCAGCTGGTTCCAGATGTGCTCTATGGGGTTCAGGTCAGGGGACATTGATGGCCATACCATATGAAGCACTCCAACTTCCTGAATTGGAGCTGTGACAATTCTGCCGCGATGTGGTGGAGCATTATCATCCATGAACAGAAAGTTGGGCGTGTGCTGGCCGAATTGGGGGATGATGATGGGTTTTATGATGTCTCTGAGGTGGGAAGGTGCAGTGACTGAGCCATGTACAATAACCAAATCTGTTTTGTGCTGACTGGTGATGCCTGCCCAGACTGTTGCACCTCCTCCACCAAAGCAAACCCTGGAGACTATGTTGACCTCAGTGTATCACTCACCTCGCCTTTTAGAGCAACGCTGACGACCATGATTTCTGTGCAAGGTGACCCGACACTCATCAGTGATCAGGACGGTAGACTACTGCTGCATTGTCCAGGTCACATGGTCTTATGCCCACTGCAAACGTTGGTGTCTTGGTGTCCGGGGAGTCACCTGCAACGGCCGTCTGGTATTCAAACCGAAGTGGTGGAGTCGGTTGCAAATGGTTTGTCTGGAAACCCTAGTATCCCTCGCATCGTAAACGGGCTGCAGCTGTGTGGCAGTTGCATAATGATGTCTGAGTGCATAGGTCCTTAGGTACTGGTGATCGTTGCGGTCTGTCACTTGTGGGGCTCCACTCCTGGGTCTGTCATGAACTCTGCCAGTAGTTCTGTGTCTTGATGATAGTATGCTGATGACACTTTGAGATACACCAAGTTCACGAGCAACATCTGACTGCCTGCCACTGTCCCGAAGGCACGCCATTGTCAGCTGGCGCTGCTCGTCCGTTAAGTGACGTTGTGTGTTCATGGCTGTTTAAATTATGAACTTGGAATGACTTACTGACAATACCAGCTTTTTATACCCACAGAATGTTGATATTGATGCCACATTCAATAAAGCTTTTGGTATTGGCTCCAATATAAGGTACACCTGTACACAATGAGACCGTTACATGGAAAACACAAAATGAGGTGTGTCTATCACCCCAATACAATTTCCTCCCTATCCCAAAAATGACTGAAGTGAAACAAACACGTATGTTTGTCTCTCATGATATCCCTAAATTATTGTGAGTAGT
>JBBPDC010000011.1:14812360-14823601 GCA_037974485.1 Hemigrammopetersius urotaenia | reverse complement strand
ATGCCAGCAGCCCTTTGTATTGTTCAATGGACTAATGGACCTAAAAGCATGGTCCGAAATGGCTTGGAATTAAATCCTATCAAGAAATTTACGCTAAAAATTGAGAAAAAGTTACCATTTTGAAGATGAAAGGCCGTCTTTAAATGCATATTGTATCAGCAGAGTCAAATGACAGTCATTGTCAGGCTTATCAACCTGTTCTCATGATGACTTAAAAAAGTAAAACTTTATAGAAACTTTTTAACAGGACTTCTGTAAAAATAAAATTTTTACATACCTAATTGCATGGTGTAGCGCACAGCGGTGCAGAGGCACAGCAGCACTAATGGAGTAAAGCTGAGCTTCTTCATATTTGTGCTTTAGTTCATGATCCAAGAAGATTAATCCAGAGAGAGAATGTGTCTGTATGTGTGGGCCAAACAGCGTGGAACGAACACACACCTCTCACTGGGTTTCAAGTTGTACTGCAAATTCTTTTGTGGGTGGGAGTTAAATACAGGAACAATGTTGGACACCATACATTTCCTCATTGGGCAAAGGGTCTCTACATCATTTAGTCATTATCTCATCACAAAACGTAGTTTTTGCCAACCTTAGTAACTGTAAGCCATTTAAGAAAATGAACGAACAAATGAATGAATGAATAAGTGAATTAATATGGACAGATTAATGAATTACTGAATGGAGATTTTATGGAGAAGTTTAAATATTGCCATTCAGAAGGAAGCTGTGATGACTGATATTATAGCTGGACGTGGTTTGTAACATGCAAACATATCATCTGAGCGCTAAGACTGCTGTTAGAGCACCTGAATCTCTATATTTAATTGAGATCAATCAAAATGTATCTCTGAAACAACTACAGCTCTGGAAAAAAATAAGAGACCACTGCACAAATGTTCAGTTTCTCAGGTTTTGTATTGAACTGAACAGCTTTAGTTTTTAAGAACTGCTGACAAGATTCCTTTTGATTTTCAAATAAAAATATTGCTCTTTAAAGCATAATTTTAAAGGAAATGACAAAACATCAAAATAAGAGAAATTACAGTGTTTACAGAACTTCTAAATAATTCAGAGAAAACAAATCTCTTGTTCACACTTAAACAAAATGGTAATAATTACCTTTGACAAACTAGTAGCGTTTTGTCATTCAGCTGGTCACATTACAAGAAGAGAGTGTTGATTACAGCAGTGTTTTTATACTTTTTCTCATTAAATAAGATTTGACAGATTTAACAGACACCAGCATGGAATGGTTGTCATACTCATAGATGCTGATTTAAAAATAAATTGCAGTGGGTTTTTTTTTCTGGAACTGTACGACTATCCTCATTCAGTCTCGGGCAACAGATGAGGGTCAGTTGGAAGGAGCTATATGAGCTGCTTTTCTTTTTGGTAAATGAGTGTCAAATGGCGGAATGTAGTGAGCTGCATGGTTTAATTTGGCAGAAAAGGTGCTGTGGGAGTAGGCACTTTTTTAACATGACACATTAAACATTTTACATAACTCTGAAACATCCTGAAGCAGATGCTCTGTTATCCCAAAATGTTCAGCTCATTTATATTAATGTGATATTTTGTGAGTCATCAGGTAAATGCACCCAGTTCAAACAGGATTTTTAAAACCTTACTGTCAAGTCAAAATGGTTTTTGGAAGAGCTACAAGTTATTTTTATTACTGTTACTTAGGTACTGTTATTTCTTTAAAGATTAATTTTGTCTAACATTTCATCACACCACCTGTTTATATTATCAATCAAACGTTTGGAATCCCTGCTCAGAAAGTTGGAATCACTGTTTTAACATATAGATGAAATAATGTCTTTAATAGGCTAGTGCTGTGCAGCTTTGCAGTAATTTGTAATAAATATACATCATAAATAGGTCCAGAATGGTGAGTGGGGCTGTGAATTATTCTATTAACATCAAGAAGTTCTGAAGAGTACCTTATATTTCTTATGCTATATCTCATAGTGGTGATCAAATCTTATGGCAAAAACCTGATTAATTATATTGTAGATCCTTTTATAATTTCCTGCTGCTCCCAAAATACTTTCAATCCTTCAAGACAGTAAAATGAGTCCTTTATAAGCATACCTTAATTGTTTTAAATACGTTTTATTGACTATGCAAAAAGATAATTTCTCAGTAATTCTCAGTAATTTCTCTGTTTCTAAGTTTTATTATTTTAGGAACAAGAGCCTGTTGAATTCTACTTCATATGTTGACTACTGACTATTAATATATATATATGACTATTGGAATATTCACAGTACTATCTTGTCAAAAAGTTCACAGATTTGAACACAGCCTTATAATTTAGAGGGATTCTGGATATTAATTCATGGATATTCTCCATATTACTCAGCTTTTGCAAATATTTTGACATAATCTTTAGCAATGTTCATCATTCTAGATATGCTATTACTTTATTTTTTTGCAGTTTACCACAAATGTGCAATTTCCAAAAATATAATTTTACATACTATATTAGATGGGAAAAACGTTATTTTATGGCAAATGTGATTTTATGAGCCGTAGCGTGCATTCTCTCCAAGGTAATCACAGGTTTCCGACGCTCGAGACAAAATATATAGCAAGAGTAATCTCTCTTTGAAAGCAAGAGAGAGAGAGTGAGGGAAAGAGAGAGAAACTGCTGATAGAGTGAAAGAGAAAAGCAATAGGAACCCTGGAGGACCTGCAGCTCAGCAAGAAGGAAATGTGTTCTAGCACTGAAGCACAAAGCAGGGAAATCCTGTTTCCTGTCCAGAAGAAGAAAGGGACAAATGTGGATTGCACACATCATAAAACTGAAAATCATTACAAATTGGGTTTTCAATCGATTAGTTATGCAACTTTTAAACACATTTAAACGATGATCAGTCACTTTACAACATATTTCAAATGGATCATCTTCGCTGAGCTGAGTTATTGACTCACAAACCTGAGAATTGCTCTATGATGCAGTGATTCTCAGAAAGAAAAAGTGCGTTCAATAGATGAAAGAGGAAGCTACCAGAAAGACGGACACAGCAGGTTAGAAATCGTGGGATAGAAGACCACATTTACACACACCAACTCAGTTCTTCAAACTCTTTTTCCAAGAATACCAAACATGTCCAATTTCCCATTTTTTATTTCTTCTTTCACAGAGAGAAAAGTACCCTTTTTGTGTTTGTAGGTTGAACCACAACCAAATGAAACCAGTTTGCTGGGAAAAAGTAAAAAAATAAATCACACTATTGTGTTTTTAACAATAAGTAATAATAAGTAATTAGGCACAGTTTAAAGATAAGGGGACAGAAGGGATGTAAGGTTAAAGTGTGTGTGCGTGTCTGTGTGTGAGAGAGAGCATGTAAAAAAACATGAAAGCTAGATAAGAGGTAAGATAACTTATTACACAACAAGGAATCACTTTAACATCCTTTGAAACATCAAACTTTGGTCAAAGTGCAGCAGTTCAGGTTCCAAATCTAATCACTCGTTGAAATAGATCTTTAGGCATTACTATATTAAGCAGCTTCCTTTGGGCATAATTTCCCTGATCAGACCACACATAGCATTTGTGGAAAGAATTTCAGGAACCTTTTCCTTTCCTGGTTGATTTTTTTTTTTTTCATAAAACACTTGTCCATATTGTATATCATCTTCAAACTTGATGGTTTGGAAACCTGTTCCATTCCTCATTGGTCTTGTCCTTAATGTCCTTGTTGAATGTTCAGACTGGCTATATTATTCATTATCCTGTTTTCCTCAAAAGTTCATCTCACTGTGACTTTACATGTGGGCTCTGTCAGAACATCCTCTCGGTGTTGAAGATTTTCAGCTTGGTCATGAAGTTAAAGTAAATGTAAGCCAAGCACACCAATAAATTCTTCATCACGAAGAGGACTGGTGTGACGAACCCAAAAATGGCTATGAGTGCCACCCTTAGAAAAAGGAACGGGAGGTCCTGCAAGGCCACGCCCAGTGAAGAGAGGAGGGGGCTGTGAGGCATGGGAACCAATCGCAGCATTGAAAGAAAGCTGAAGAGGTAGACTGGTAAAGCCCAGCCTGAAAAGTAGACTGGGGTGTGACTTGCGACTCGCACCATTTCTGCTGTGTCCAACCAGAATAGGAAGCTGTCGGCAAACACATCAGCCCGCGCATCACTGGCTAGCAGAAAGCGGAGTGGTCCGGTGTATGGAGGGGCATATGGGAAATTTCTTATGGGCAGGCCGGTGCGTGGACAAATACCAGAGATAGCGTACGGTTGTCCCTGGCCGCTGCCTGGCAGAACGGGTAATGGTCCATTGCTGGGCATCCCTGGGACTGTAGTGTTGCCAGGCAGCCCTGGAATAGCCCCACCGGCAGGCAAGCCTGGAACAACCCCGTTCCCTGATACCCCCGCAACTGTTGTAGTGCCAGGTAACCTTGGAATGGCTCCATTAGCGGCCCCTGCTCCATTCTGCGTGCCCACACTGGCATTGGTTGCTGCAGGAGATGGCCCAGTGGCTGTGGTGACTATTGGGGTCACTGTCTCCACATGGGGAAGGGTAGGGATGTCTGCGTCCCGAGCCAGTTCATTAGCTAAACACACACACAAAAACGATAGGAGGTTTTAACCATAAACAGTAAATAAAGAATTTTTTCTCAATTGTTGAACCATGTACAGTTTTATCTGTCACAAAATAACCCTACGGTCTGAGTCTCAGAGACCTTCTTTATGCTCTTTTTGTCGGTAATTAATGTAACATGTAAAACAGTTCACCGCTCTTTAGTCTGGAATGCTGTTCTTTAAAGGGATCAATTTGGATCAACTTGTTTCCAGTGACACCTGCATGTACTGTAAGGCTCATCCATCATTTATGCTATGTAAGCATTTCCTGATTCCCGTGAAAGCTCTTGACCTCACTGGTTGCTACTCTTATTACAAAACGGGTTTGATGATTGTGATGACTCTACATTACTGGCACTGAGTCAGTTCGAACACTTCTACTCAGCTAATTTCATAAAGTTTTTATGGGAACGAGCAACATGAGTAAACTGTATCAGGACACAAACTGAGCTAGAAACATACTAACACCAGTGGTTCAATTATGCTCCAATGTTTTCATTTAATTACTTAAATATTAAATATTATTTAGGTCATTATTACATGAATTGTACCCATGTCAGTTCTAAAAATGTAAGTTGTAATTTAATATTATTCATTATATTTCCACGGAGGTTCCACAGTTTATTAAACAAACCTTTTAACTGGTCATTTTGGAAAGGCTCCAAATCTTGTGCAAGGTTGTTTAGTTAATAAACAATACACCAGTTCCTAAGAAATTAAAAGGTAGTTCTTGCATTAATCTTAGATTTTGCAGTATCTTCTCAGTACTTCAGGGGGAACTCCCAGGGCCTTCAATTTGGGGAAATGAAAAATACATTTCTTCAAAATCAGTCTTCTTGTATTTATTCTTTGAATTGTAATAATGATCTTGTTTCATTGTTAAGTTGTAAATCTAAAATCTTGAAAAGCCTAGAGAAACACTATCCAGTTAATATGTAAATGAAATAAAAAAGTTAAAAAGATGTCTGGAATACCCTTTGCTTTACCTTATTTTTCTACAGTGCCTGTTATTCTCTTGAAAAAACAGAGTAATGTCAGCTTTGATCAGTTTGTAAAAAATGGCCATGATGAAGTGATCGGTACTGCAGTTTTCTTGTTTTTTTTTTTACTGACGTCACATTTATGAACTTCACATACTAATGGTTCTTCTAATCACAGTTCACTGGTATCTCTCTAGCAAAAATGGCAGGAAACAAAGTGTTGATGCAATAGGGAACTTGTATTTTTATGTGTTCAAGTGGCATGACTGTAAAGAGCGTTTTTACCTTGGCCAGTGAGCCTGCAGTGCCGGATCCTTTCCACAATATCAATGCAGATGAGTGAGAAGAGCACCAGAGATACTGGCAACTCATTGAATGTATCCAATCGCATGTCATTTCTAATTTGCACCTAGAAGAGAGACAGACACAGGGATTCTGATCAAATGCAGCCCAAAGTTATGCTGACAAACACGGAAAACTGGCACAGAAACCTGCCCTTGAAATACCATTGTGGATTGGGACTTCATCTCCCGGAATGGCATGGCTTGTTTACCCATGGCAGGAGTGTCATCATTCTCAGAGAACAGGAAAACAGATCCACTACTGTTTCCTGAGGTTAATTATTCTCACTGTCACATATGTCAGTTTAGCCTTTTATTGAATTGGTGGAAAACTGTGGATGAATTCGCTTGGATGGCAAAGTTCACCTTCCAAATATGCCTAATGCCCGAGTACACATTTAGACTTATAGGCCATCTTACCTCTTGTGAATGGCCATTCGTTAGCGGGCCAAGTTATTCAGTCAAAATGATGTAAATATGGACAATACTGAAGGTAAACTGCAAACCTACTTTGTCATGTTTTAAACCACATCAGAGTTGAGCAGCGCACTGTGAACCACTGCTGTCACCTCACAACTGCTAAAACTGGAATGCTTTTTGGTCAGATTTTGTCCAGAGAACATGCCTAATAGATTCTAAACACTTCATTTTCTGTCTCTGCATTCTACCATTGGAAATACTTCAAATGACTTTAAACTACAAATAAACACTAGATTTCGGCCCAGAGAAATAAACGACATAAATGAACTAGACATTTAAACAACATGTTTCTTTAGAAAGTGCTAATCATTTATGATATATGAATACTTACAAAAATACTGCTAATATATTTTTGTAATTTTTATGGAGATGTTATGTAAATATAAACAAGATCCCATTATGACTGTGTAGGGATCTGTATAGATCTGGAATGGAAATTTATGACAGGGCTTTTCTGTCATCTTTGACACTTCATATTTATGGACCACTAGAAATTCTCAAATCACTTTCTAATATATATTTTTATTAGGGATGGGCATAGAATAATTTGTTTAATCTAGATTAATCTCATTGTAATCTTGGAATGAATCTAGATTAATCAAAATTAAAATTGCTCATTTGAATTCTGCCGAAGGTCTGAAGCCCCCACCCCCAAATGATCCCAATGCCTATTTTTACAGTGTAAACCATAAATATGCCTCCAAATTTTCTCCCAGATCACTTTAATTTCATTTTGAACTTTTTTAATACATTACCCTTAAAGAAAATGTAAAGAGAGCGAGACAGAGGGAAAGAGTAAGGGAGAGAGAGAGTAAAAGAGAGAAAGAGAGAGAGAGAGAGATACAGAGACAGAGAGAGAAAGACGATCCGCACGCTCCATAAAAGTCACGAACGAGAGAGAGAGTAAGAGAGAGCGAGAGAGAGAGCGACCGACAGAGAAACGGAGAGAGCGAGAGAGGTTCAAAACGTGCGCGATCCGGAAATATCACGAACGAGAGAGAGCCAGAGAGAGAGAGAGAGAGAGAGAGAGAGAGGCAGACAGACAGAGAGAAAGAGAGTAAATCCACGCTAAAATATCAAGGTGAATGTCATCATAGCTTGCGTAGTATAGACCCATATCCCAACCCAACTTTGTGAATAGATATTTTTTTATCGCACGATGAGAGTCTCACATTAACGCAGCACGTTAACGCCGATAACGGCCCACCACTCATTTTTATATTGACTTTCGTCATATATCATTTTGGAGATACGAAGCATCGGTCCAACAGTGACAATATATTCTAATTCTAATCTATTCTAATCTGTTTTAGGAAGAATGCTATTCTTGAAATATGCAGCACCTTTCTCCTGTATTTTGTTTTATATAAAATTAATTCCAAGGATTGAAATAGTTAATTATTCTGTTGCTGCACTCAGAAGTGGTAGGAACATTGCTTATTAGATGCTGAATCTTCTTTATACATATGACTTATTTCTGTCAAATTACCTTTGAAATCATGCTGGAACAACAGACAATTCTAGAAAATGATTTAATTTCTGAGTGTATGAATTGCAAGGCGTAGATGCATTCCCTGAAATAATGAGGAAGTGAGATGAACCTTTCAACACAGATGGAGATTCTTCCTAAATGAACTGTCAGCATCCTCCTTCCCTAGCCCACATACCCGTCATGCACAGTGTCTTGGTGCTACAGAAGTTCATCAGTCAAGCCAGAAGTTCATCTAATTTAGCAATTTAACTTTTGAAGAGAGAGGAAAGGTGAGAATGTACATGGAAACAAGGCACTCTTAGGATGAAAAACTAAATGAAAGAGTTACACCAACTTTTCACAGTAAGCAGAGCAGAAAGAGGAACTCCTGGGTGATTATGCCAGACCCACAGACTTCCTCTCAAATTCTCTTCTTCACTATAGTTCTACGTTATTATTCAAGGGTCACAATTAATACACAGGATCATTTGAACCTCACAATGTTTTTATTCTATCCTTTTTTTGTATTTTTTGTTCAATTCTGTTTGCATTACAAATTCCATGTGGCTGCTTCTGCTCTGGCCCATATTCCTATCTACCTCTTATCACTAGTCTCAGATTATAGAAGACAATACTTAAAGTACTTAAATACTTAATTAAAGTGAATACAGCACAGCACAGTGTGAACATTGTGAATTTTTTTCTCTGCATTTAACCCATTCACAATATGGAGAAGGTACCTTGCTCGAGGGGACCTCAGTGATGTCACTAGCAGTCCAGGGATTCAAACCCACAACCTTCTGATCTCAGGGCGAACACCCTAGCTAAATCCCAGCTGCCTATACTTACAACCTATGAGCTTTTTAATAAATCCGCTTGTGTTACAGCTCTACATTGATCACTTTATGCATCCTCCATTTGCCACCATTACAGTAGTGAGTGTTCTCCTATATTTCTTAATGAAATTCCAGAATACATAGCAAGAACTGTACTCTTTAGTTCTCCTCAGGTTTTCAGGGGGTTTAGGTCAGGGGTTAGGATAGCCACATCACATTTCTGATTTTTTGGTCGTTGATTAATTTCTTGGTTTTATGTTTTGGAACCTTATTGCCAACATTACCCAGTTTTAGCTTTTTGACAGAAGCGTCAGATTTTCATGTAAAATCTCCCGATACTTGATAGAATCAGTCGTGTATCTTTGCAATGTTCTAGGGTCTTTGGGGGGGAAATATATCTGAAATCCTCCATCATGGTTTACAGTCTGGAGAACTTTCCTGTAAAATTAAAGTTTTTCTTGTGCCAAACCCAGCCTAAGTCTTTATAACCAACAAGCTGTATTTCTGTATTATCTGACATTGATCCACTAAAATGTCCAATAGCATCTATTGAGCTTAAGAGGCTTACAATTAAGAATCCTTCCCAAATAATTTGTTGGCATGGAGGTAAGTTCAAGTAACTTCTGCAAATCTCCAAACATGAAATTATCTCCCTAACCATCTGTGCTTGGGGGTAAAATAAACATTCAGGCAGATTCCCGAGAGCACCAGTCGTTTCCAACTTCCTAACAGTGAATGTGGGCATTTACAGGCATTGAGCTATTTTCATCAATTACTTGACAATGATCAATACACGCTTGTCTCATTTCATCTGTGTATCTCCTAATCTTGTCCATGCAGATAAATAAATAGGTAAATAAATATCCTCAGTGAAACAGAAAGCCATGAATGACGGTTTAAGAGTTCCAGAACACAGAATGTAAACAAAAATATAAATAAGAATATGCATTATATCTCTATGGACATCAGTACTAAATTTACTTTTACAATTAGAGTTTCTTTCTCATATTTTCAGTGCAGGATGACTGAGCGGAGAAACAAATCATGCTGGAAAAGTGTATGTCATGGTTCAAGCTAACACTGGTTTCTGTTGGATCTTTTTGAGGGCCTTTCAGTTGGGAATCACCACACCCAGACCGATATTACTCAATTCAGTTTTAAAATTAAAATGTCACCAAAAACCTCAAAGTGTCTGATACCAAACTACATTTTCACAGTCATTTGATTAGCTTTTGGTGGAAAGCGAATATTTATTACAGATAACAAATGACACATTTGTTCAGTTCTGCCCAGAGAGTTCTTTGGAAAAAATGATGGACCAAGTTTTCCGGCCCCTTTTATGATAAAGCTTATGCTACTCAGGACGAGTCAGGTCTTTTTTAATAGAGCAAACAACTGTAACAGATGGAAGAAGCTGCAAAGCAAATCACCAAAGATCTGTTACTTCAGGAGCTCTATCTGCTGATTTATCCTGCCACTCCTGCATTACTAAATCGCAACCAGCACAGGCAAACCGGCACGCATGCAAAGCGTGCTTTGCAAATCAACAGTCTTGTTTAACTGGGTGTGTACGACAAGAATAGCTGCAGTGCGCACTTTTGTCACATTTTTTTCTGTTGTCTAAGCATGTGATAAAATTGTGAGTTTAGTGGGTCATGATCACTGGGGGGTGGGACAGTGCCCCACTAAATGACCCCCTGATGACTAGGTTGACTCAGGGGTGAGCACTGAATGGCTGCTGCTTATGGGGGGCCGTTTAGGAAATATTCAGACTTTTGTTACATAAACACATTTGAAACACGCACACATTCACACATGCATCCACACTACTGAAAACTCACACACACATATATGAAACACTCAAACAGATACAGGTGAAATGGACATATGTGCTTATGTGATGCATGTGCATGATGCATTAAATTATTATGTAACAAAAATAAATTAATTTAGCATAGTGACGCTTTTCACACGTTGGTGTTCATGAAAACATTTCAGTATATCTGGAAGGCGTCTCAAATCTACATCACTAGGCTTGAAAGACAAGGGGGGCTTAGCCCCCATGGTTGTAAGAAGGAATTAGTGTGTATAGAGGGCTGAAAACTTTTCACCAAACCTTTCCTTTCACTTAAGGAAACAAGTAAAGTTCAGCAGTGAACAATTATGGACACTCATAGTATTGTTCTGTTGAACTGAGTACAAACGACTCTACCAGAGAAATATTACTAAACGGGCTCCGGTTGCTACTCGCTGAAGCCCCCCCAAAATGATCCCAAACCACCCTAAAATGTAGTTATTATTATTATATTTTTAAATTATAATACCCATACATTTCATACAAAATATCACTGAGCACAGATACGCATTTTACAAATAGAAACAAGCTATTATTATTGAATTAAAATGCTGTCTTGGCTGTTGAAGCTGCTGTAGGTAGCAGGCGGGCATTAGGACCCAGACGAAGCTACACGGCGCTGCTTGTTAGCGAGTAGCAACCGGAGCCCGTTTAGTAATATTTCTCTGGTAGCGCCGTTTG
>JBBPDC010000011.1:14770641-14793384 GCA_037974485.1 Hemigrammopetersius urotaenia | reverse complement strand
CGGGACTTTCAACGTGTTTTCGAGTTGGATAGTGGCAGCAAACAGTGAAATACAAGCCCAAGCGGAGGCAGCTGGTTGGTATAAATGTGAGTAACCTTAATAAAATGATTTTACTGATTTACATTGCGGTAAAACGGCAGATATTTTGGCGGCTGAAGAATCGCGAGCAAATGTTAGTCCGTCATTTCCGCTAAGTGCAAAAGTGTTCCGTTTAGGATAGCACTGACCCACAACAGTGCGCAATGTGCACTACGCACTAAATCTCAGTGCACTGACGGTAGTGCGCGATTTCGGACACACCCAGAGTCTCTAGTGGAAACTAGCCTAGCAAGTTGCTAAACAAATTAGGTTGCGTGAGGTGGGTCACACCAAGGTTACATAAAAGCTTGTTAGCATATAAAGATTTTAGCAATAAGCTCTTCTATTGGCTGTAGTCACAAAAAAATTATTAAATAATAATTAATTTATGGGTAGGAACTAGCATCATGTTTGGAAGAGCAGCCATTTAATGAACAACTGACTGTTGCTACCAGAACTAGGTGATCAACTAATCCTGGCCGTACTCATTACCACTTCACAAATTTACAACATAACGTCTACCTCGCCTCCAAACTTCATTTGAAACACAGTACACTTGTGTGTCTTTAAAGTATGAGCGTGCCTGAAGCTCCACCCACACTCTGGGCAGTGATAGGGTTTCTCTCCGGTATGAATGCGCTGGTGTCGTTCGAGACCACTCTGCTGAATGAATTTCTTCCCGCACTCGGAGCAGCAGTGCGGTTTCTCTCCTGTGTGGGTGCGCTGATGCACCTTGAAGTTACTCTCTCGATTAAAACTCTTCCCGCACTCTGCACAGTGATACAGTTTGTCTCCGGTGTGAATGTTCTGGTGTAGGTGGAGATGACTCTGTTGACTAAAGGTCTTTCCACACTCTGAGCAGTGATACGGTTTCTCTCCGGTGTGGATGCGCTGGTGTGTCTTGAGGTTGCCTCGGTCACTAAATGTTTTCCCACAGTCGGTGCAGTGATACGGTTTCTCTCCAGTGTGAATGCGCCGGTGTATTTCGAAATCCCTTATATCTCTAAACCTTTTCCCACACTCTGAACAGTAGTACGGCTTTTCTCCCGTGTGAATGCGCCGGTGTAGCTGGAGACTATTCCGCTGTGTGAAACTTTTCCCACATTCCAAGCAGCGAAATGGTTTCTCTCCAGTGTGAATGCGATGGTGTGCTTTGACGGTACGTCTGTCTCTAAAACTCTTCCCACATTCTGAGCACTGATGAGGTTTCTCTCCTGTGTGAGTGAGCTGGTGTCTCTGGAAACTACTCTGTAGTGTAAAACTCTTCCCACACTCCGAGCAGGTGTAGGGCTTCTCTCCAGTGTGAATGCGCTGGTGTCTCCGGAGATAACACTGATGATGAAAAGACTTTCCACAGTCTGCGCAGTGGTGTGTTCTCGTCTTATCTGTGGCGTTCTGTGTTCCACTGGGAGATGTGTTGGGGTTGTGAGAAATCTGATGAACGCTAAATCTTCTCATGGTCACCATATTCTCACTATTAATCTCCTCTGGTTTTGGCAGCGCCATCTTGTTGACATCTCCTGTTTACCTTCTGTTTAACAGAAGCAGCATAAAACTTGGATATCATTCATTTCTGGAAAAGGAAAAACACATTGAAAATTAATGTGAAATTAAATCAAAACTGTCGAACCTGTTGTAAACAGTAATGTAGACAATGCTCAGGTAGTTTGACTACATAAAATGGAGAAACTTGTATCTGATTCTTCCATCAGTGGGCAACCAGGAGTGATCTCAGAGGGAAAGTCACATAAGACAAATTCAGCAAGCTATGAACCAGATGATCTACACCATTCTGAATGCCCTGTCAAGAAGAAATGGCATAAGACAGAAGGCCACCAAGGAGGAGATAGCAATGTGGAGACAAATTCTGAGACACAGTCTGAACAAGAAGTTGAGCAGCCTTTGCAGTTGGGGTAGCGTCACCTTTCTGTCAGGTAGTGAGGCCGAACAGGGATGAGTGACAGGCACATTCAGTTTCTGGAGTTTCTGTGGGTTGTTTTTCAGGAGCTGGGCTTGGCTCCTTTCTTACAGTGAAAGGACTCTGAATGCTTCAGCAGACCAAGAGATTCTGGACAATTTCATGCTCCCAACTTTGTGGAAACGGTTTGGGGAGTTCGGGGACAAACCCTTCCTGCTCCAACAAGACTGTGCACCAGAGCACAAAGCAAAAAGTTCAGTATGGAAGAACTTGACTGGTCTGACCTCAACCTGATTGAACACCTTTGGGATGAATTAGAGCGGAGACTGCGAGCCAGACCTTCTCATCCAACAGTGTCTGACCTAAACACATTCCTAAACCCTAAACACACTCCTAAACCCTAAACACACTCCTAAACCCTAAACACACTCCTAAACCTTAAACACACTCCTAAACCACGAACTCACTCCTAAACCACGAACTCACTCCTAAACCACGAACTCGTGCTGTGCGCCACTAACTTACAATAACAGAACATTGATCGTTTTTAACTTTAAAAAAGGGGGACCAGGCAGGAGTGGGCGGGAATTGTCAGAAATTCTGTGGGAGCAGGATTTTTAAAAAAGTCCCGCGCAGGGCTTTACTTTATATCTCCTGCTCTGAGCTGTTTGCTCTTCTTCGGGGCAAAAAAACTACTGCCTTTGGCAAAAATAGCATGTTCCCCGGGTCACACCCGCTATTTGAGAGGGACTGGTCTAAAAAGCGCGAGTGATGCGATAATAGGCGGACTTTCGTGACGAATTAAACAAAGCCTCAAGGCAAAGAATTTGCCTTGAACATTTTTTGTAATTGAATCATTCGAGTTAGTCGAATAATCGTTTCAGCCCTACTGTAAATGAATTAAAATAGGCTGTTGAGCTCAGACGCTGTCCAGTGTCCGCTGTAACCAGCGGGTCACTACAGTACGACTCCTCCTGAAGCGCCTCAATAAGAAGCGCTGCTTGATGAACAGTAAATTATTGAACTGTGACAATTGTTGGTGATTACCCATACATTTTACTGGATTTACCTGCTTATACCAAAGAAAACGACAGAGCTAAAAAAAGGCGCTGAATTTCAGTCCAGTCTACACAGTAATACCAGTATTTACATTCTAGCACTGCGGGACACAGCAGTTCAGTGTAAACGGGTTTACCATTATATTTTCTTTAAGGGTAATGTATTAAACTGAGTTTAAAATGAAATTAAAGCGTTTTGGGAGCATATTTAGCATTTACACAATGAAAATAGGCTTTTTTTTTTAATACCATTTTTGTATTACCATATTTCCAAAAAAACGGACAATAAAGTTAGTGAGGTGAATTCCAGCTAGCAAAGCTAAAAAGTTCCCCCAATTTACAACGTGTTTTTATCCTTAAGTATGAATATTACAGAAATGTTACAGGACAATCCCTGGAATGGTGCTGTTCCAGCAGTAAACAGAACTCACTCTTCTGGTGATGATCAGTTTTTCACTCTCGGCTTCACTACCTGCATGACTTTCAGTGTTGAAAATGCACTCCGCACTTAGAGCATGTCTGGACGGTTTGGGGTGTATTTGTGCTCTGTGCACCTCCATTTTCCTCTGTTCTCCTCTGTGTTTTTCTAAGTTACTCAGTGTTTCTCTATGCTCCTCTAATTTCCTGTTTCTCTGTTCTTCTATGTCCCCGTGCTCCCCTGTGATCCTCTGCAGGAGTGCCTACCTGTGTCTCCTCCCAAAAGCAGAGCAGGATTTAAAGGAAGACGGAGCTTCAGTTCAGGGTTTTATTCTTCAGCCCTCTGACCTTTTGACCTTCTGGCCCCAGGGCTGCTCGGTCTATGGTTTCTCTCCTCCAGCCGAAAGCGAGCTCTGCTTCCTGCTCAGCGCGCTAGAGCCCCGCTCGCGCAACTAGTGCCCCCTGCTGGACTTCGGCGGCCTTACACCGCAAACTGATCAGAAAAACAAGTTTGGAGTTTTATTTATTTTTCACCTTTTGTCAGATTTTGTGGTTTAATTTGCCTTCTTTATACTTCACAAACACTAATACTAAAACTATTTTGCTTAAACAATTACAAACCAAAAGTAAATAAGAATATACCAGTGATGTAAAGTGCTGTCAAGCTGCTAATAACTGATCATTTGTTTCTCATTTAAATTTAATCTTACTCTTCCAATAGCAAAGCTTCCATTAATCATTTCATATAGTAATATCAAGCAAATGAATCCTGATACTCTCTCTTCTGGCATTAACTTAATGAACATGCCTAGTTTTTCCTCCCCTAATGCTCTGGTTTCTCACTACAACCACTGTCTTAATAACATTCTTAACTCTCTTGCTCCCATGAAAACCAGATTTGTTTCCTTTTGTTTCTGCACCCGGTTTACTCCTGAAAATTGCTGCTTTATTCCTGGCAGAGTATTCTGGGTGGTGGACTACCATCAGTAATTGCTTATCATTACTGATAATTACTAATATCAATAAATACTTTACTACAAACATCATGAAATAATATGAATATTAATGTTCTAAAAAAAACTGTAAGTAAAATCCTGTGGAGAATATAATGAGTCCGTAAAAAGAGTAAACAATTATTTATTTTAAGTAAACTAACTTTTGCTCGCTAGCTAGCTAATGCCAAAACACTGATGCCGAGTTAAATCATCTAAAACCAACAAAACGAACAGTAAAATTTGTGTTTTTATTTGAGATTCTGAGTGAAAAGAAATACCAGAATTTCATGCCTTGGCCAAATTTCATACAGCATTTTAGCTTTAGCGTAGGAATTTTTTGGTTGAATAAATAACATCTTACAGGATGTGATGTATGCTGTTAAAGCAATTCAAAGAAGAAGAAGAAGAAGAAGAAGAAGAAGAAGAAGAGGGGGAAAAAAGAGTTAAATATGATTCACATTTACATCCCTGTTCATTATAATGCTGTGCTTGAGACAGCATTTAAGGTCTAACACAGCTCAGCTATAATTGTGTTTATTATTAAAAATGAAAATGATGTTGCCAACAAAAACCACAAAGATATACAGCTGACATTTTAAAAATGTTTTAGGGCTACTCAAGTTCTGGAGAACATTAAGGATGTCACAGATTGAAAGATTTTCTACTGAAAATATCAAAGAGAATGGCCATATAAAAGAAAGAAAATGGCACTTTAACTATTATATATTGTAGCATATAATTCTCAGACATGTGAACTGACGATCGTTATCTTAAAAATAATCCCGACAGATTCAAATTAGGGATGCACCGAAATGATTTTTTCTTTTTCTTTTGGCCGAAACCGAAAATGAGGAAACAGCCGAAAACTGAAACAGAAATTAATTATACCAATTTTTTGTAATATTGGCGTTATGGCTGGGACTGTGTATTTATAATACATTTTATTTAAAAAGTGCTTTTAAAGATACTCAAAGACGCTTAGAGTATCTTTAACTTACCTCACTAAAACATTGCAATTGCATAAATTAATATCCTTGGTTCAAAAATAAATCTGCTGCAAAACTATTAACATATTAATTTAGCATTCAAACAATACACAATATAAAATACAATTTGAAATAAAGTATTTTACTTGGCCTAAAAGTAAGATAGTATTATACAATTAATTATTTTTTCTCATATAACAAGTGAATTCAAGTGCATTTTTATGTTCTTGAAATCTTTGTGATTTTCCTAACATCCACATAAATGTAGGACCTAAGGTTCCCCAGTAGAACATCGGTCAGAGCATCACATGGCCTCTGTTGCCTCGCCTTCTTCCCATGATGCATTCTGGTGCCCTCTCTTCCCCAAGTAAGTGATGCACAATCAGTGATCCTTGGGTGCCCTTGACCCTGTTGCTAGTTCAGTAGTCATCCTTCCTTTGTGAAGGCACTACATACTGAGAACTTCTCATCAGACCTGCCTGGCTGGAGATGCAGCCCCATCATCCAGACCTCAATGTTTGGTGCTTGCCAAAGTGTCTCAGATCCTTTTGCTATCCAAGATTTTCAAGAAAGTCATGACCCAAGAGTTCTGTTTGTTTCAGCCTTATCCTGGTTTAGATCTTACCTGATCGACTGTGATCAGTTTGTAAGAGTTAGAGGAGAATCCTCGGCACCCACAAAAGCAAAATAAGGTGTTTCTGCGAGGTTCTGCTTTTAGGAAATCTTTTATTTACTGCCATTGGGTTTGATTATTCAGAACCACACACTTAGCTTCCACTGCTATGCAGACGATACACAGCTTTATATCTCTGCCAACCCAGACGATAAACATTTATTAAATGCTGCAAATTGAGGGCTGCATTAAAGATGTAAAAGACTGGATGTCATATAACTTTTGATCAACACAGATAAAATTGAGGTCTATTTTTTAGGATCAGACCCATTAAGGCACATCACTCACACAGAGAGGTCATGGAACAAAACATGCAGTACATAACACATGGATTAAAGTTCTCCGTCGCTATGATGGATTTCCGTCAACTGAGGGCACTAAAGGTTAATAAGGAGATTGATGCAGATCCAGAAGGGGAAAAATGGGGAACGAGGGGTGGAGCTGAACAAGCTTCGGCAGACAAAGTTCTGGAAAGGCTGTCTTTTTCTTTGGTTTAATTATGATGTAAACATGGTTTCGGTAGTTCTCTTAAACATTGATGGCTGCGGACTAGCTACTGGCTGCAAGCTGTTTCTCGGCGCTCGATGGAGCCAAAACTCCGAAGCTTGATATTCAGGACAGTGGCTCCGGTGTTGCGAGTGCTGCAAGAGCTCATGCTCTGTTAAAAATAAATGACATCAGTTTTGGAGTCTTCTTTTCTTGCTGTTAGCAGAGGAATGGCAGTGGGAACCGTTCGTGATCTTTTAAGTGAACGTACTGAACCTAATCACTTGAGGAAGTGATTCGGTTTAGTACGTTCACCTAAAATACACCGCCCCCCTGCCCCGACAACGCTCCCCTGTACAGTTGCTCAGTGCTTAAATGTACAAATGAGCACAAGTATATTTTTAGTCCCTTAATGTGAACCAGTGAATTAATTTGGTTTTCTCTGGAAATTCGCCGACAATACAATGAAGTTGCGTAGCTTTTTACCCTTAGAATGTGGCTAACATTAGCTCTGCAGCTTACAGCCCAGTTAGCAGGCTACTGTCGGAAAAGCAAAGGTAGATAGCCAGTATGTGTGTGCATATAGACATTAACTGAAGTGTTGTACTTTGTTATTTGGACAACCGTACTGCTGTTAGAGTTATGGTGCGCACAATATCTGCCTTTCCCCTCATTGAAATGACTGAGTGAGCACCTCTGCAAACCAGGGTGATCAGGTGAGAAGGGTAAAATTTGAAGAGTCTTACAGCTACGGGGCTATAGGCACTGATCTCAACTGCTTGGCTATCAAGGAAATCTTACTACAGACGAATACAACAGTCTTTTACCAACTACGTGACCGCACCCTCCACCTTGCTCTGCCTCTCTCCTCATCATTTAAAGCTACAGAGACAGAAACGCCGTGTCCTAGGGAAATCTCATTGTTGGACTGGCTCTAAGTGACTAATTCTGCACCAAGGCTGAATTTTGGAAAGAGACTTCAGATACAGTATTAGGGGATCACTAAGACCTATAGAAAAGCATTAAAAATAGCATGTCATGAGACATTTAAGACCCCTGTTCCCTGCTCTGGTAGTGGCATAGTCATGTGCTGCATATTTATATATATATTTTCTCTGCACTCCCACTTTGTCTTAGACAGGGATAATAGTGTACTAATTTAAATATAGTATCGAACACGGAATTTAAAACTTTATCACCAAAACATCTCTCATTTGTCATCTTTAATGGAAGATGCCTAAGTAAGGTGGGAAAATATGTGGAAGATAGCACTAATCGTCCACTGCTCTTGTTCTTACACTCGTTTGGTGACTGATTCTCACCTGTTTTCCAGACTGGCAGACACTGAAATGTAGTCAAACAGAATGAGATGCTGAACAAGCTCGCAAAGCCCCACTCCACCAGCATGAGGACACACCGGAACTGCAGGCAAATATATCTGATTTAGAATCAACTCAAGCTCGTTTAGAACAAAAAACCTAGGAACATTAAACAAAAGCTACTCACAGTTCAATACAAGCTATAAAGTACACACACACCGAGCTCACCCTTGAACTTGGCAGCCATCAGTATGATGGCGAGGTTTTCATTGACGCTGCCCACTCTACAGCTGTCAATCTGAACAAACTGCAGAGCGGAGGCCTGCAGAAACTGCTTGAACATCACCCTGTTATGGCACTGAAACGCACACATTAGTCATTTTTAATGAACCCATTTTAACAGTGCGATGGTTAAAGTGCATTGATTTACCTGTTCTCCTGTGGCAACTCCAATACCCAAAGGTGCAAGAGCCTGAAACACAGACACTGACTGTTAGAGTGATTTACAAGAAAATCCAACTTGTACTTTCCTTAAATGAAGTCGACTAGATGTCTGAAATGTGATTTTTTCAGTTCTGCACTGGAGTTTTGAGAGACAGCTTCTTTTTAAGGGGTGTAGCCATTTATCAAGGGTCCCCTTTCGGGCTTTGTCAGACACTGAAGGCATGACCCAAAGAAATCCACCCTCCCGATTCTCTGGTTCATTACTGAGCAATGCATGATCACCAAACACCTGGGCAGACTTCATTTGGTCTAATAAAAACTGCACTCACACACGCCGACACCTAATCCCACCTTGGAGATGGCCGCATGACCAAGGATGTCATCAGGACAGGTGGGTTCCTCAATCCACAGTGGGCGAAACTCTGCTAGCTTGTTTACCCAAGAAACCGCCTCTGCAACACCCCATCGCTGGTTGGCATCAATCATCTTGCAGTGAAGACGGCAAACATTATTTAACTCGTAATCACAACGATTTGAACGAAGGCAGTATTTGTTTGGTCATAGTGCATTACTGAACTACCAGAGTGTTCTGGGGGCCAATCATCTTCCGAATGAGGCTGCACCTACGAATGTCATCCTGTAGATCTGCACCCACTTTCACCTTAAACCTGGTCCATCCTTCAGCCAGCGCAGCAGAACACAGCTACACACACACACACACACACAAACGTACTGAACTTCACAGGTTTACTCATTTTTTTTTTTAGTTTTCTTTGTTACAAAGAAAAGAAATACTTCCCTTAATGCCTTCGTGGCTTTTATCAACAATTACCAATAAACCAATAAATGATTCCACCCTAGTACAGTGGTTCCCAACCTGGGGTCCGTGCCCCCCAATTTTGGGGGGTTACCAAAATTATATTTGTACACATTAATCTTATAAAATCCCAATGCCTGAGAAAGGTAAAAGTATGTTTGTGTGTAAGAACAAAATCCTACAACCGCTGTTTATTTTTGCAAATAAAAGTTTGTAATTAATCACTTCATTATTTTATGCGTCTATACGGGGAGGGGTTGGGGTTGGGAGGCCTGGCTGGTCTTGGATACAGGCAAGGGGGGGCTTCAAAGAAAAAAGGTTGGGAACCACTGCTCTAGTATGAACGAGACCACAAACACCAATGTGAAACTATCAGTAAATAACCAGTTCAGTAGAAGGTCAGTAGATCATTAGAAGGACTAGAAACAAACAAATGACAGGAAAATTTGACAGAAACATTACGGATGGCCAAGAAAGGGAGAACTGAAGTGGTGGAAAAGAGGTGGTCACATTCACGCAGCTGGTCTTTTTAGTATAAAATCACATTGGACCTCATGAACATTTTGATCCTAGTAACGGCGCAGTGTGTGTTATAAACATTCCGGGAAAAAGGCTGGGCTTCTTTGCTTCACTTTTTTCTTTACTCTGCAAAACTGTGCTGTTCTGCAGTATTGTAAAGTGTTCCAAAAGCAGCAGAATATGTTTATGCAGTACCTGCGTGAGCTGTTCATCTGAGTAGCCTAGCCAGGCACAGGACGTGGTGTAGGCTGGGTAACCTTCCGTCAGCATCTGTTCCTCTGCAAAGGTCAGAAGAGTCACATATCATTAGGTCAGGATCAGTGAAAGGTGGTCTTGTGGTAGGCTGTCACTACCAGTTAAAAGTGTTGCCACACACTGACATTTTGTACATTTGCAAATACTCTTTGCAAACAAGTTTACAATTAGTTCTGAAGTGGTGTGAAAAATACAAAATACACCCTCTGCATTTAACCCATTCACCAAGTGAAGCAGAGGGCAGCTACGAACACGGCGCCCGGGGAGCAGTGTGTGGGGACAGTACCTTGCTCAGGGTACCTCAGCTGTGCCTAGCGGTCTTGGGAATCGAACCCGGACTTTCGGGTCACAGGGCGAACATCCTAACAACTAAGCCACAAGCTGCCCTTTGAGCACCTTTACTACAAAATGTCATTTTTTACCCCTGATATAATTATAATGTGGATCACCAGACAACTGTTAGATATTTAACAAGCTATTAAATGACAGCCAACAGGATGAAACAGTTAATCAAATCTGACTAGAATCTGACTCACCATCACCAAACCAGTCAATAGGACGCCAGACAAACACTGTTACATACTCTTACCATGTTATAAAAAATTGTTTTATTTTATGTTGTTATTTATAGTTGTTCCCTCAACTTTCCAGTGCTTAATAAGAAAGAAAACGTCAGTTAATGAAATAAACGGTCAAACCCTACGCTACGTGGGAACCTTTGACAGGTAGTGTCTGTATAAAATATAAATGGTTTTCTAAACCAGGCTTCACTAAATGTCAGATACATCATAAACAATACAGTGTGACTGGGCAGCTTATAACGACTGCAGCTTTTAACCCACATTGCTACACTCTGCTCAGTGTGAACTGAAGGATAAACCTGAAAACCCACATTCCTGATCCTTTTGTTAGAGAACGCACAGTTGTAACTATTGAGGGTTGATCAAAAGCAAGACTGTTCTTGTCCAAAAGATCGAAAACCAATGAAAATAACAAAAATATTAGAATGGTGCACATTTTGTTCCACTTTAACATTTTCCGTCTGCAGTTACAGGGGTTTGTTCATAAAGCTGCTGTTGATGGGTCACCTCCTCAATCAATGAGAAAGTGGATTTTTCTGTAATCTTGCTTTTCTGGTTTGGTTTTTCTGGTTTTCACAAACACTAGTAAATGGTAAACTCATTTCATCCCTATGGTCATGAAACAAAGTACTGCATCGTGTATGTTAGTGGCTAAGCAAATGGGACTATTAAGAGTAGTGGGATCATGTAGTTCTCATTACCAGATTACTGAAGTACTTGTGAACACGCTGAATGCCAACTCAACTTTTTTGCAGTAGTTGGCTTATTATGTGCATGTAAACACACTCAGTGTCTCACTTTATTCTGTAAAGCTTGTCCAACCTCATAACGGTAACGGTAAGCATTCTGTGGGTGAAACTGGGTGTCCTTTGTGCATCATATCATTGTATGTCCTGCCAAACTATTTATGTGTGTGACAACAATCTTCCATTAGATATGTGAAGATCTAAAACAGAGTTTCTACCTCTCTGCTGCTTCCCCTTTTTGGCTTTCTCCAGTATTTCTGTTACAGAGAGGGAGAGTGAGAGAGAGGGAAAGAGAGAGAGAGAGAGAGAGAGAGAGGGAAAGAGAGAGAGTGAGAGGGAATGAGAGGGAAAGAGAGAGAGAGTGAGAGGGAAAGAGAGAGAGAGAGAGAAAGAGAGGGAAAGAGAGAGATAGATTTGTCTGCTGATAAAGTGCTGGGAAATCATTACTGGCTTGTCATCAATCATCATCATTTAATTGTCTGCTAATAAGGGCGGGCTCACCTAAGGCTTCCTGCTCGGTGAGAGCATCAGTGATGTATCTGAAATCTATACAACTTATGAGTTGTCTGGGCTCCTATAAACACATACACACACACACACACACACCCACACACACCCACACCCAAACACACACTCTTGTTTCAGGCCTTTTTTTCAGTGTTGTACAGGGTGATAGAAGCAAGGCTGTCACATAACGAAACGGTCTAAACACACTGTGATGACGTTACGTTATGCAGTTTTATGATCTTACCATGTCAACTAGGAGCTTCCAAAGGGGCTGTGGAGAAAGTGATAAATATTAGGTGCATGAAATGTCTGTATATGTTGAAATACAATGTCAAAGCCCTGCAGTCTTTTGCAGCCACAATATATCTCATACAGTTGTATGTTTCCTCTGGTCAAATTACACATTTTAGTTTGGAATTACATCCTCTACAAACTTAAATATAGCGTCTTCACTGCAGGTTTACTGCACAATTTCTGTTCATCTGTTCGCCTACACATTTTTTACCCTACATGTTACAATGAGCACAATAACTGTGGATCTACGAAAAACTGCACATACATTCACTAATGCAACTGTATGTGTCTTATTCAGGTCTTCAAGTCAGACTAGTTTCATGCTTTACAGGTAGATATAAGAGAAAAACAAACAATCCAATGCTCTAGTACAATGCACTGTAAAACTGAGGTGTGTGTTTTACCTTGCCCTCTGCACGTGCCCACAGGTCCCAGACAGCATTAAGAATGGCTGCAGTTGCCAGCTGGATGACTCCTTTCTCTGGTCCGATCTGTCAATTTTGAGTGATCAGCATAAAAAGGCAGTAAATGTAGGCCTGACTGGTTACTTCACTGAACTGTAGTGTTCGTTCACTTACCCATCTCATCTGACCATCACTAGTCAGGAGCCTGTAAAAGCCACTAAAATCATTCACTATCTCCTCCAGTGACTTTCCAATCACTAATGTGGACAAGGCCTCTACAGCACAGACAACTACAGAGAGATAGAGAGAGAAAGAGTATTATTTCATTAAAAACCCACAACCAATTTACCAAACCATTATAACTACCAATAACTACTATTAGTTACTGGACATTTTAGCTAAATATCTGTAAATATTATCAATAGTGACCAGAAAATTAAAAATATTAGCACTATTAATACATTTTATGATCATTTGCTGTCATTAAATTGTTTCTTCTTTCTGTAGAGCATTTATGAGGTCAGGGACTGATGTCCTGGCTCACAATTTCCGTTCCAGATCATCCCAAAGGTGTTGGATGGGGTTGAGGTCAGGGTTCTGTGAGGCCAATCCAGTTCTTCCACACTGAACTCATCCAATTATGTATGGACTTTGTGCACTGGAGCACAGTCATGCTGGGCTTTTTCCAAAATGTCCACAAAGTTGGATGTATGGTGTTGTCCAAAATGTCTTGGTTTGCTGAAACTTCTGGAAATATGGGGCCACGTGAATTCAACAATTAAGAGGTGGCCCAATGCTTTGTGTCTCTTAACGTGTTTGCCTCGTTTGACCACTGGGTGGCGCAGCATCACATCTAACAGAGCCGAGAGCTGTGTCCCGCCCCCAGACAGCGCAAACCACAACACAGTCAGTCTCTGGGTGTATAAGTTCACCAAATAAAGGGAAACTCACCTATTTCAGTCCCTCTTCCCACAGTGAAGGTGATCCCATAACCGTTCAGCCCATGGTCGGTTTCAATAACGACATAAGCCACGGAGTAGTCCGGGTCCGAGTGCTGAGGAGAGTCAGTCACATGATCACAGTCACACACACACCACAGGACCTACTACCTCCACTCTACACAGAGACTAGCAGCGGACCGTCCCAGTATCTGTTTTAACACATACATTACCTCGACTGCTGAATATACAGACTTCATTTCTACAGCTACACACACTCACCATTGCGTCCGATCCATGCTGCTCCAAAGACGTCGGAAATCTCACGTCTCTCACTGACAGCTTAGCAATTTTACCTTTCAGCATTTTGTCGTATGTTCAAAATCAATAGAGGAACAAAGTAGCTACCTGTTTCTCACTTAAACCCCGCCCACACAACACGGGGGGCTGGACTTAGTGTTCACTCGCAAAATCTCCACCCCGGGATTTGGTTTCGACCCACTGGATACCTCGGCTGTTACACCCAGTTCAAATGGAGAAGGCCCGCAGTTGGAGCGAAATCCTGAGGCGGAGTTCTACTCTCGTGATCCAACCTTGCCACCTATGAATACATCAACAATAGATATGAACAAAAGTATTGGGACACATCTGTTTTTCAAGGTTTGTGCTAGGCCCCTGACAGCAAAGAGCAATCTTATTACTTCAGAAGATCAAGACATTTTGGACAACGCCATGCTTCCAACTTTGTGGACCCAGTTTAGGGAAGAACATTTTAAATGTGGGGGGAGGTAGTCGGTAGCAGTCCCAATACTTTTGTCCATATAGTGTGTTTTCTTTTACACTGAATGCAGCTGATCAGCAAACACTTGTTTAGTACAACTTAAATATGACTATATCACAAAAACTCAAGCAAGAGATTACAGCTCCTACAGATATCCATTATATTAATGGATATTTCAGTCATACATATTCTGAAATGATTGTTAGCATCTATAACATTTGTCATCAATATATCTATGAATGATCAACTAAAATCCTTATGTGACAGTTCAATACGCAAATTAGCATTTCACAGCCTGGCCTCAACAGTATGAAATGTTGACTTCCATTAAAAATCTACACTTGCACTTGACAGGGCTTTTATTTCAAATTATATCTCATTTAAGAGGTACATTCAGGGTTTTTTTGCACAGGTTACAAAGTATCCATTCAGTTATAGTCTGTAGTCTATAAAAGCAAATAATAATTTTACAAATGAAGTTATAGTACACATAATGTATGGAATCAACCCATGTGCCAAAGTTACTTAACCTGACTTGTCCATTCTGCATGGCGGTCATAGGAATTGTCAGTGACCAGCAATAACAGGCAATAATAAGAGTTTATACCTATTCTTAGTCTTTACCACCTATTTATTTATTCATTATTTGCAGGCTGCACACTCTGATTGGGTTTAAAAATATCACTCATAATGACATGAGAGAACAACCAGGAAAAGGCAGGAGAACAGGCATTTAGGGTCTTAGGTGGTCAAATCAAAGTCTACGGGAAATTTGCAAGATTAAGTGCTAAGGTAAAGGGCTAAAGACAGAAAATATTTCAGTATTTCAGTTTCATTAGTAACACTGAATAAGAGCTGAAAAGCATGAACCGTGTAGTAAAGATTAGTACTGGATATACAAAAACTCTTCGGCAGATGGAGTGACCAGCACTTCCCTGCGGGGGAAAACGATTGATACTAAGAAATGTGCCAAAGCGGTCATCTGTATTCCCATGTAAAAACAATCATTGCTATTTCAACAGAGTTGTATTAAGGCAGTCCAGCAATTCTGTTTAGCAACAACCCATAAGGATTAGATTTGTTTTCTGTGTATGTGCATATATGTGTGTCACTGCGATCATGGGCATGTACAGGCTGTCCCAGTTTTTTCTCAGGGGGAAAGATGTTCATGCTGAATGGCTTCATAATGCTTAAATGATTCCAGTAGATGTTGGTTGGAGTTGCTGATGTGCTGTAGTTTCCTTTTATATCCAACACAGTCTTCAGTCTGGTTTGTTGGTTCCACATTAAAGGAATAATCAAGCATTTTTCAATCTAACCTTTCTGTCCCATCTCCACTGTATGGTCAGTTACCACAAACAATAATTTCAGACCATTTTTAGTACTTTGAAATATTGTAGAACTTGAAATGCACTCATAACTTATAGTTGGCCTTGTAGTCTCATCACCTCATTACTGCCCCTGTTCTGCGTTCTTCTCTCCACATTCTTCCATACAATCATATCTGTTAGCTTCATCGCTGCTTTTTTATTTACATGTAATAACTTATGACTTTTTAGGTCTGAATTAATAACAATTCTTAAATTATTAAAAAAAGATAAATACATCCTATGATTGTAAAGTGGTACCCTGAACAAGGTCCCCCATAATACACTGTGCATAAACATTTACTGACAGGATTCAGTAATGGCTTCCATTGCCCTTCTGTGTTTTCTGTTGCTAAAACACACTGAAATGACTGTTTGTGGCAACTGACTGTACATTACAGATGCAGCATGTAGAAAATTAGGCTGAAGAACACTAAGGTATTATGTTTGTGTTTTAGAGCTCCTCTTCAGGCTGGTATTGCGGCTCCGTGGCAGTAAAGTAGTCCTCTAAAAAGCCCTTTATGTAGTCAAACGTGGGCCTCTCGTCTGGCTCTCTCCTCCAACACTGCAGCATCAGCTCATGCAAAGAAGCTGGACAAGCCGGAGGACACGGCATACGATAGCCCCGATCCACTTGTTCTAACACCTCTCTGTTCACCATACCTGAGAGAGACAGAGAGAGAGAGAGAGAGAGAGAGAGAGAGAGAGATAAACAAAGAGAGAGAGAGCACAAGCGGGAGAGACAGATGGATCAAAACTAAGAGTCACACTCCATCTGACAACAGCAGACAGATGGGCTCAACTAATCTGCTACTAAAGAAAAAAAATAAAGAGGCCGACATGTTGAGTGTTTTGTGTGTGTGTGAGAGAGAGAGAGAGAGACAGAGAGAGAACATTGTACAAGACAGTTGCTTGTTACCTCTAGCACACACTCACTCATAAGGACTCTCAGATCTACACCAAACAATGAGCAATAGTTACTAGATTCCCAGTGTTCAGCAGGAGGCCACTGGCGTAATGCTAACTGTTTTCACACCATTTGGAAAAGCCAGCTGCCTTTTGCATTATGTAAGCATTACATGATTAACGGACCAGCAGACACGCTCCAAAAGCACACAGTTTGCCACGACAGTGATGTTAGCTACTTCATATGCAGCCGCTTGACCAACCTGGGTAAGGGACTCTTCCCTTAGTCACAAGTTCTGTGAGCAGAATGCCAAAGGACCACACGTCAGATTTAATACTGAATCTCCCGTAGAGCGCAGCCTCCGGAGCCGTCCATTTAATAGGGAACTTGGCACCTAAACAGCGTGAAACAACAGAGACAGAAAGGGAAAGATATTATTAAAAAATACTGTTATTATTGTTGTGTGACAACCATAGCTGGATGTTACTACTTTGTTTAGGGTACTAATTGTTCATTGTCATGTATATTAATAATACATTTAATAACTGTGTTTGGTCATGTTTTATTTTCTTGACACTTTTTTTTAAGCAACAATGTGTTTCTTTAATAACCCAGTAACTGTAAGTATGAGAAAGAGCAATCCTGCTGTGTACTTCTGTGTTCAAGCAGCTGTTCTGTGTGTGCCAGCTCTAGACTAATACTTCAAGAACAGCTGGATTAAACCCTTTATTGGCCCACAACCCTTCCGCAGCCTCCGTTCACCCTCACTGTATGGCCCTCAAAATATTTATGCCTTTTTTTTGTAAAGTTAATGGTCAGAGTCTCCTGAAAACTGTTACTGGATAGCATTCGGAAGCATAGTCTTCTAATCTCAGAGGTTTGCTGTTAAACAAAACGTCAAAAAAAAAACAGCAAACCTGGCTATTAAATTAAATTCTTATGAAAATGATTGAAAAAAGTCACTTATTTCTTTTATTGTAAAGATAGAAGTCAGTCAGTAAAGTACATTTAAATGAGAAATAACTAAGCAAAATCTTCCTGTCTCTAGTTTAGACTGTTAAATGACATTCAGGTAAAAGATCTGAGTGCGACCTCAGTCACTTGTTTAGTCGTGTGGAGCTGAGAGACAGATGGAGAGACAATCAGAGAGCAAGGTGGCTGATCAGTTTAGCTGATTCCTGGAAGATATGGATAAACAGCATTTTAAACTGTGTGCCACTCACGATGGTATGGTGTTGCAGTTGGACCACTAATCAAGTAAAGGAAAATCAATCATATTCAGTGAAGCAGCTAAACTATGAAAACTGATAAGCTTTCTTCTGCATTATCACTGCTATCTAGCTCTCATCTGTCTCCTTATCTGTATTAAGTGCATAAATATACATTCCAAAATTTAAAATGAATAAACATACACACAGATAATTATGGGATGCATTTTGATTCGTTTTTATTAGGACTGGGCGCATTAACGCACTATTTACTTTTGCAGTTATTTTATCTCACATTAGCGCAGTTTTGTAAAAAATCCTTTCCTTGCGCTTGAGCTCGTTTGTGCACGCAGCGCTACACGTGTCGGCTGGTTTTTGCGGAGGTCAGGCATCCCATTACTTTTGTCCATATAATATGTAATATAAAATTAAATAAAAATAAAAGTGCGCAATACACTACTTTTAAATTAATTGGCCAGCATTAGTTTTTATGGATAGTGCTGAGCCTGTATGTATGTGTGTGTGTGTGTGTGTGTGAACACCTTGCTTTATTGGCTGACACCTCACAGCACAGCAAAAAAACTTTTTATTAATAGCGCAAACGCTGCTGAGGTTTGAATGGCCAGACTATTTTTAATCTAAACAATGGCTACAGCATACACTGAAATAAATGATATAACACAATGTTTTGTGTTTGATACACCCAAGGACGGTAAAATAAGTCTATTTTTATGGCAGGTTAATTAAAAAAAATAGATCACGATCATAATTAACATAAATATTTCTATATGCCGGATAGCGTCAGTAATTAAACAGCACTGACCAACTGTATGTTTTCATTTAAATAAAAGCATAATTAATGTACTGTTTCACATGATTTAGTGCACCACGGTGTGTGAAATGCAGAATAAAAATCACTGCATTCATTATTGAAAGTATTTTTGGTGCAAATGTTTTTTTTTGTCTATTTAAACATTTCAACCTTTAAATATCAAGATGCAGAAAAAAGTCTCATGATGTTACATTTTTTGCCTCCATTTTTAGCTGCACTCCTGCTATTGTCCAGCCTGTTTGCAGCCTCTTTGTCTGGCAAATGATGATCCCTATTTGACACAGAAAACCATAATCAAACGCTCACATGTTCCCCAAATCTGATTTCTTTTAGCTAAAAGAGACACTGAACATGGCAGATCTGCACAGACTGTGAACTTCATATGGCTTTGGATCATGATCACAGTTGCAATCGGAGCAGCTTGGGCCAAGAGATGACTGCGGTAAATTCATTAGTAAGTATAAAGACGAGATAAAAACTGTTAACCCAACAGATGAGCTGAATGGAAAAAATGGATGGATTGCAAAAGCATAAAGCGAAAGTGGAAAGCAAAAGTAGAAAGCAAAAGGTGCTGCAGCTGACCCTGTCTGGCTGTATATTCGTTATCCTCGATGAGTCTGGCCAAGCCGAAGTCAGCGATCTTGCACACCATGTTGTCGGTGACCAGGATGTTGGCCGCACGCAGGTCTCTGTGGATGTAGTTCATCCTCTCAATAAACGCCATCCCATCAGAGATCTGCTTAAGACAAAACGCACACATGCATCCATGAGGCTGTGGTCATCAAAGTCAGGTTCTCGGCTTATTTTAATGAACTAGTTCAGTACAAGTGGTCTAATTAACTGAAGAGTTCAGACAACTGCTGTGAAATTTTGACTGTATATGAATGTAACTGTTCTATATTAAGAGTCAAATTGAGAGTCAAATGTGAAAATGTTCCTCTTGTTCCTCAAATGTATATATAATATGCTTACATGTGTATATTCTTTAAAGCTTCTCAGCGAAACAGCAGTACTTCAGCATTCAGTAGCATTCAGAAGTTTGGAATCACAACGTAAATGTTTGTATTTTCAGTTTTTCACTTCGTATAAAACCATACTAATTAACAGTACATGCATAAAACAATCCTATTAAGGTAGGACTACTCTATAGAACCATAGGAAAGTATGTTTCATGAAGCTGTCATATTTTTAGAACTGTTAAATATGTCCAGAGTGATGACTAGTGCATGATAACAGAGACAGCAGTAATATAGAGAATGAAGTTCTAATAACATTCACTGAAAAGAAATTGAATCGAACCTTTCAGGGTAAAAATGCTGTCACTTCGGTGGTATATGACATATTGTATCACAGTATTACGATGTGTTAGCATTTTTTGGTTTAGTTAGATACTTTTAAATGATTGTTTTGGTCGTTTTATTTTTGTTAATATTATTGATTTCATATTATTAATTTCACATTAATAACAATAACAGCTGGTATGTGGGGTATTTATTGTATAGGAATAAAAAGAATCCTCCTTGCTTGCATACCACACATGATATGGGTGAGTTTTACCTGTGCTGCCATGTCCACTAGCTGTGGAAGCTTTAAGAGTTTCCCTTCTCCTTCTTTGAGGAAGTCCAGGAGACTGCCTGAGGAAGTAAAAACAAAGGTGATTGATAAAAGTGAAACACAAATAATTAAACAATCAGATAAATGAATCAGAAAGTGAGGTATTGAAATGTTTACTGTTTGAATTTTTGAGTAATGGTGTGAAAAGTTTCACATGTCCTTAACTTTTTTTAGAACTTTTATTCATTATCACCTATTCTCTTCAGAAATAAATAAATAAAATCACGCAAGAGTGCTTAAAAGAAGAAAAGGTGAAAAATATAAAAAAGGACCACTGAAGCAGTTTTGGAGACCTTTGAGAAAGTGTGACTTTAAAAGGCTGTCACAGCTCTCCTGCTGTTCATGTTCTCTTGGGAACATTTTGGCATTTAAGCACTTCTTTATTAGCATTAGTGCATGCATAATCAATCAGCTCTTGACTTGCTTTCACTCCAGCAGGCTTCACCAAGGGATAATATCAGGAGTGCCGGACTAAATCTGAACCTAAGATGCTGTAGTTTTCTCCTCATTTAAAACAGAATCTACAGCTCAGGCTTACGCTCAGCTCAAAAGATTGCAAAATGTTTCTCTGGATGCATGAAACAAGCTGATCAAAGTTACTTCACAAACATCTTTCAAACGGTCTGTTCTGTGAAATGCAGCCCAATATGTTTTCCAGTGAATTTCTTGGTGTAAATTTCAAGCCGTGGATATTTGTGGCCTCACAAGTTCTGGGTTTTATTTGATGCAGTCAAAGCAAAATGCTGAGAGATGCCCTGCGGGATGCACAGAAACTGAAGTCACTGTTAATTCTGTTGGTTATGAAGATGTGCAAACTGGTGCTTAATAATTATACACTGTTAAGTACCAGTTTGCACATCTTCATAAACAACAACTGTGCGGTGGCCCTAAGGCTCATGTGTTGTGTGTGTGTGTGTGTGTGTGTGTGTGTGTGTGACAGATACCCACCTTTGCTCATGTACTCCGTCACTATGTAAATTGGTTCCTGGGACACGACAGCGTACAGCTGCACCAGTTTGTCATGTCGGAGTTTCTTCATGATTTGAGCCTCCTGAAGAAAAGCTTCTGGAGACATGGTGCCCGGCTTCAGCGTCTTCACTGCTACTTTAGTACTACCCTTCCATGTGCCTGGCCCACAAGTCAACAAGTCAACATCTCTTTAAATTCATTTATATATTTATTCAGAAATTCATTTCAATTGTATTTCAGTTCTCTGGAAAGTATGTACCTGAGTATGTACCAACTTTATCTAACTATATACTCTCAGATATGCAGGTACTATATGCAGTCTTTCCAATGTCCACATACAGCCATGGAGACCGCGTCTTTTTTTTTCTGGTTATTGATTTGTGGGAGTGTCTCTGTGTAAAATGTACATGTCACTATTGTTTTATACACTATACTGGATTCAAAACTCCAAACAAAAGCATGTTTAGAGAACATTTTAAAATAATACATATAAATAATGCATGCATGTGTGTGCATCTTCTCACCCATCCAAACTTCCCCAAAGCAGCCCTGGCCCAGTTTAACCTCTAGAGAGAGCGAGTCTCTAGAAATCTCCCACGCATCTTTAGCCAAGCCCTGAGTGTGTGGCCGCACTGTTGGACACACTCCTGTCAACCTGTGACACAGGCCATCTGCATGAGCTAGAGGAGCAAGAGAAAGACATTAGAGAGATATGGCTTTCAGGCAGATTTAACATCACTGTACTGGCAGGCATCACACTCTCAGACACTTCAACATTGTGTCAGCAAGCAACACTGGAAAACTGACCAGTGTCCTTGGTTCCTTCATAGACAGATGCAGATGTTTCCCTTAATACTTAGCTTTCTGCAACTAATACTAGGCCTCAGACAGAGGCAGACACAGGCTGCACTTCTGCTCGCTCCTACTTTTCCTGTAACCTTTCCTCCATCTCTGCTCTCGCCCAGCAGCCTGCTGTGTTATTATAATGCACTGTCATTTGGTGACACATATACATACACTCTTACATGTATATATTTTATCAGTAGATTAAAATATTTAATCATGATTAATCTCATGTTTGCCATAGTTAACTCATGATTAATCACACCTTTAAGTCTGTCCTAAACATACTGTTTTTAATACTCTTATTAACATAGGAGTAGACAAATATGTTTGTTTATTAATACCAGTCAATACTGTCAACATTTTTTCAAAAACATTACACATATACATACCTACATACACACACACAAATATATACATACATACACTAATCCTGGGCAACGATTACAATTTCAATCGCGATTAATCACATGTTTTTCTCTGATTAATCGCATTGTTATATGCAAATGTAATCATCAATTCAAAACTAGTGTATTGTACACCTTTCCTTTTAAAGTACTGCTATAAGAACAAATAGCATTTGGTTTTTAACAGCAGCGTTCCCTTTAAAACAGTCATATAGCTGCAGTTCAAATATTTCTGTAAATCTCAACTTAAACATTAATGTAAGAAAATCAAATATAAAAAACAAGCTATTTGCCGAACGCCAACAATTATTTTATCGCATGTTAATGCAGTTTTTTAAAAATCCTTTTATCTGGAAAGTAATGGGAGCGTTGAGCTGTTT
>JBBPDC010000011.1:14755291-14770541 GCA_037974485.1 Hemigrammopetersius urotaenia | reverse complement strand
ACACACACACACACACACACACACACACACACACACACACACACACACACACACACACACACACACACACTTCCAAAGTAAAATCGTCAGGCTTGACCTGTGAGAAGCACGGAGCCTTCCCTGCTCCTCGTCCTTCACAGCAAAGTCTCTTCAGAGTGCATTTGTGAGGCAGGACCACCTACAGCTGCTGAAGACCCTCACTCCTCACTCCAGCACTGACTGGCAGAAGAGCTGCTTCTCCTGAAGTCAGACATTACAGACAGAGTCGTCCTCTACTGCACCGCTTGCACTCGACCCAGTGTGTGTGTGTGTGTGTGTGTGTGTGAGTGAAAGAGAGAGAGCGAGAGAGAGAGAAAGTCCTCTACCCCCTCTCCCCCCCTTACAACATGGCGGATGTTGAGTTAGAAGCGCACAGCTGTCCAGAGCTGTTAAATCTCCACGGATTCTGCTTAAGCACACACGCACGCACGCGCGCGCGCACAAACACACGCCACCCTCTCCGCAACTGTCATGTCCACATGACAGAGGCACGAGCAGGGAGAAAAAGGCTGGCAGAGGCATTCTGTGTAAATGCCACTACAGGCATCCTGATTCACTCCCAGTCACGTGGCCCCATCTAGCGGCTAAGATGTGCACTGCAGTTTCAGAAATACACAACTTCACTATATGCTGAATTTGAATTAGTGGACGATGAAAGAAGTGCATGTGGACGGTAGGGCTGCACTGTTTATTGAGCCACGAGAACCAAAACTGAACCAACAGTTCTTCTGGGAAAATATGAGTTTTAACATAAACATTTGTTGGTGGTTCTGGGTGTTCTCGTTGTCCAGACCAAGGGTTCAGGTTTTCATTCCAACCAAGAAGCCAGACCTGAGTAACTGAAAACCAAGACCAACTGATTACAGAGGTGTGATCAGGTGTGTCTCCTGCTTGGTTGGAACGAAAACCTGCACCCACAGCGGCCCTTTCTGGACAGGTTTGAGACTCCTGCCTTAAATGGTTCAGAGGTGCTTGTTTTCACAAAAACTTTTATTTTGACTTGTTCTGCTTTGTGTCACTTGTTTAGTTTTCCACCTGTCTTGTGTTTAGTTCTGTGATTACTGTGTGTATTTAAGTTCTGTTTTGTAATGACCCCACTGTCTGTCCATCGCCTCATATACCCTGGTTTGTTTTCATGTTTATGTTTGTAGCGGCCCTTGAGCCAGGTCTTATTTCTGTTTCATGTTCACGTTCACGTAAATAAAGAGCCTGTCTTCATGGATTCCTGCCTGCCTTGTCCCTGCTGCCCCCGAGGTAAATCACGGACGCGGGAGAGAACACAGAGAACACAGAATGAGAGAACACAGAAATGACAAGTGAAGAAGTATGCTGGCCTTATAAATCCTGTCTGGATATAAATCTGGATCTGGATATAAAAAACATAAACATAAAAAATATCCAGCTCAAGATGTACATATAGTAGCATCTTAGAGTCACCAAGCCTCCAAAACTACAATTCGACACCATCTCCTTGACAATAAAATTTGGAAGGTGTGCCAGACGTAAGACTTTTCTAACCACAAATGTGGCTTTGCGTAAAAAGACAGATTGTTTAAAAGAAAGAACCTCTCCCCTCTGTTAAATATAGAAGCGAAGGCTGTGGTAACCTCGTCAGGATGCATGGCATCATGGACTCCATGATATACCAGGAGATTTTAAACGAAAATCTGGCATCTCTCCCAAATAGCTAAAACTGGGTCATGATCGGATCTTCCACCAGAACAATGATCTAAAACCCAAGTCCTCACAAAAATGATTCCATTACCCCAGAATCACCACTTTAAGTCCCAGTGTAATCCTGTGGGGTGAGCTGAAGAGCAGAGTACAGAAGACTGAGGCTCTGGTGGATCTAGATTGATCCTGAATTGAGGAGTGGTCTCAAATGGCCCACCCTATTTTCTCTAGTCTTAACAAACACTACAGGAGAATCAATCAATCAATCAATCAGTCAACCAACCGATCTTTATTTGTACAGCACATTTTAACACACAAGTTGACCAAAGCTTTACAACATTAAGAAACAAACAAGAACTAAACATAGACTTAAAATAGCAATTAAACACACAAAACCTTTCAAATTAAAACTCGGAGAGAAGAAAAAATGAAAGAAATAAAAGAAATTTGAAGTCGCATAATGCCTTTAATTGCCAAAAGCCATCAGAAATAGGTAGGTCTGAAGTTTTGATTTAAACACAGGCAGATCGGTGAGGCTAGGGGAAATGCATTCCACAGTTTTGGCCCAGCAGCCGCAAAAGAGCAATCCCCCCATGTTTTTGACCTCGTCCTTCGGACCTCTAACAGATGTTGTCCAGCAGAACGGAGGGTTCTGTTTGGTTGATGAAACCTTAAAGTTTCACTTAGATAAGATGGAACAAGGCAGTTTATAGCTCTAAAAACAAACAATAAAAGTTTATCATTCATTCTGTATTCGACTGGCAGTCAGTGTAAAGAATACAGGACAGGTGTGATATGGTTGTGCTTCCAGGTGTTTGTCAACAGACGAGCAGCAGCGTTCTGGACAAGTTGTAAGAGATTTACTGATGTTTTATTTGACACCAAAGTAGAGACCGTTACAATAGTCAAGCCGAGAGTTAATAAAAGCGGGATTGGCTTTCTCCAGATCGCCATGGCTCAAGAAGAAGTTTCAAAACTATTCGTTTCGCCCCTTCCTCTTTTCCCCTCTCGGACCACAGCCGAGATGCAGAGGCCTTGCGCCCCGACATTAGAAATGCTGCCGGGACCCATGGATCACACTGTCCATTGCGGCTTGATGGTCATTTAAAGCATTTTCAAGCTCATCCTCTTCAGTCCATTGGGCCCCGGTCCTCACCTATTAAACCGTCTACCGGGTTTTGTTAGAACCTCAACCTCAACAGATGAGCAGCAGCATTCTGGACAAGTTGTAAGAGATTTACTGATGTTTATTTAACACCAAAGTAGAGACCGTTACAATAGTCAAGCCGAGAGATGATAAAAGCGGGATTGGCTTTCTCCAGATCGCCATGGCTCAAGAAGGGCTTGACTTTAGTCAGAAGTCGAAGTTGGCCAAAACTTGCTTTGACAACAGAATTAATCTGTTAATCAAATTTTAAACTGTTGTCAAACATCACAGCAAGATTTCTGATCACATGGGTAAGACAAGGGGCCAGTGGATCAAGGTCTAGGACAATTAAATGTTTTTTTGTCGCATTAGACGAAGTAAACACAATGCATTCTGTCTTGCTCTCATTTAGACAGAGAAAATTCTGAGACAGTCAAAGTTTAATGTCCTTTAAGCAACTGTGGATGGTTTCTAGTGCACTTAATGAATTTGGCAGAACTGGCAGATAGATTTGCAGATCATCTGCATTCAGATGAAAGGAGACATTATGGTGGGAAAGTATTGACCCCAGCGGTAGCATGTACAGGAAACATAAGACAGGAAGAATCACTGCTGTTGTGTTGCTGCTGTTACCACTTCATAAGCCACCACTGATTCAACACAGTCTTTCTACTCCCACAAATACGATTACCAGGTGTGCGCAGTAATTGTTCATTTATTCAGTTACATGCAATCAAGTGTAGCTGTGATCAGATTTGACATTTCTTGAATATTCCCAAATGAAACTGTTACTTCTACTCAAAAGTCATGTTCTTTTTGCTCACTTGCATTTTTTTCATTAGCAGTTTGTTACTAACAGTGTTGGGCTATAACGCGTTACTTTAATTTGATTCTTTTTTAGTAACGTAGTAATTTAACGCGTTATAATTTTAAAATTGATTACATTACCGTTACAATTTCAATAACGCAGCTCTCTGTCACGGCTCGGTCAGTGGCCGTTAGGGGCCACTGCTTTTCTGTTTGGTTTTGGGGACTTTTATTTTGGCATGGTTTCCAGTTATCCAGTTCCTGTTATTGCGGCCACCGAGGTTTGAGTTATTCTTGTTTTGTTCTGGTAAATAAAGATTCTGAGCATGGATTTCTGCCTTTCCGCCTTGTCCCTACACAGAGGTAAATCACAGTTTCACGCTGATTATAATCGCCCCTCCTATGATCATTTATGCTCATATCTTATTGGCCAGAAGGGCGCCATGCTGCTAATCAAAACAAAGTTCACAAACAAGGGGGGCTCTCAACGCATCGGCTCTTAGAGCGCATGACACATCACCAAAGGCTAGTGTGATTGGTGCTACGAGTCCGGCCGCCTCTAGAGAAGGCAGTTTGTTTAAACATTTTAGTTCATTTTTGAAGAAATTGGTGTAGATTTAGATGGGGGAAACCACATGTTTTGTTTACTTTTAGCTCTGTTTTTTTCTGAGCACTTTAAAAGATATTGTCTCAATGTTGCTTTCAGGCAGACGTGTTTTATTTACATTTTGTGTTAATTTTGTCTGAATAAAATGTAAGGGTTGGTCAGCGGCTGGTAGAGGCCGCTGCTTTTTTGTTTTTTTGGGGTCATGTTTGCTGTTGGGTTTTTGGGACATTTATTTTAAATTGGGTTCATGTTTGTGCTTGTGTCACGTGTCCTTGTGTTCACCTGCCTTGTGTTTTGTCTCGTGATTTTCCCCTGTATTTAAGCCTGTTTCAGTTAGCCTTTCCTCATGTGTCCATCGCCTCAATTTCCCCGTCCCTGATCCTGATGTCTGATTATTCACGTTCTGGTATATTTATGGCCCCCGTGCCTTGTTTTCTTTTGTTCTTGTTTTATTTAATAAACGTATTCGCATGGATCCCTGCGTCTCTGCCTGCTCCATGCTCTGAGGTGGCTCCGGGTCTGGGCTTCGCGGCCCGACCCGTGACATAAAATTTCCCTGCACCTCGTTTTTTCCCTTTCAGCATAACATGATGCGTTGCTTAGGTGGTAAGACCTGTCCTCAAAATGTAGTTTATTTTCAGTGTGAACAGGCACAACACTAGCGTTACCAATAAATTATCTATATTGTAAAAACAGAAATAATAATTCACAGTAACCTGTCAGGGGCAGGCACATGTCTGGCAGTCGCATGCGTGATGTCATCTACGGGAGCCCTACATGCAAGTGGGTCTTTGAGCTGACTTAAGAGTTTCTTTAGAGGGTGGGGAGGTAACTAGAAATCTAACTAGTAATGTAGCTAATTACTTTTGAAATAATGTAATCATATTAGTAATTTGATTATTTTAAAAGGGAGTAATCAGTAATCAGTAGTTTAATTGCATTTTTAAAGTAACTTGCCCAACACTGGTTACTAATCCCTTTTTTCTGTTTCATTTCACTTTGTTACACTGGGCATAGTCTCTGTATTGTGTTGTGATTGGTCACCACTGAGTCTGGGAATTCATAATTCATTTTAGATTAATGGGATAGCAGAAACATAAGAATAGTTTCTAACAAACTCTGTTCAATCTGAAGATAGATTTTGGACACACTGCAGAAGTTCCACTGCAGTTCTGTAAGTTACTACTTAAGTAAACTCTACTCAAGTAGTGATAATGATACTACCTGTACTTGAGAGCAGTTGCAATGCTTTGTCTTGTATATGGTTTGAGGCCAGTATATCCACCAAGATTATGTTAATGAAGTTTTGCTTTCTTTTTTGCCTTGTGTGAAATACGGTATACATATAGCTTTTTTGAATGTGTGAAATAGGGAAATGGACTTTGAAAGAGTGAGCACTGTCTAAGGAGGAAGCCTGTACCCAACAGTCAAACTAGGTCAAACCAGACTTACAGTAAAATGTGGATTCAACAAACCGGTCTTATCTTGATGCTGGTCACATGATTTCAGCCGTCATGATTTCCACTATAATGCCTGGGATGCCTTAATGTGGAAATGAGAGCAGTGAATCTAATTGATATTGCTGGGACATACAGCATTATGTCCCACCCTGTCATGTGTTTGTGGCTTTTTCATTTCCTAAGAGGAAAAGGACCTGCTTGATATGGAAAAATTACCCGTCTCCTTAACTGACTGAACTAATTCCAGTGGAGCAGTGTAACATACACTGATTGCACTGTAGCCTGGAAATAGCCTGGTAGCCTGGTGATTATGTTTAAGTAAAGTCTTGTTTGTATTGATTAATGTGTTTTGAGTTTCTCTATCTAGTTCAGTTTGTTGTCGGTCCATTGGCTCTATGCTTTCGTTTCTAGGGCACTCATCCTGTGTCCAGTTTTGTTTGAGTTTAGGCCCTCGAGCCATTTTGTTTTTGAAAATTAGCTTGGAATTCTGCGTCTGCGCCGTCCTTTACTGCCTGGAGACAGGCACACTGACAGTCACACTACTATGATAGAGACTGGATGTAGTTTTGTTTATTTCGCAACATCACCATGCTATTAAATTAGTTATAATTTTAACCAGCATAAATGGCCACAACAACAGACATCAACTGGGTATAGGGCAGCACTTTAACCTAGAATGTTTTAGTTAAACTAGACACTGAAACTTAAGTGCATGGACTTTTTCCATAAAGAACCAGCTCCTGAGCGTGGAAGCTCCAGTGGTTAATGCTGCTAGGTGCATCAGACTTTCAGCTCAGGCTATGAAGTGGCATCCATAGCTCAAATAAATGGGCTGTTTTTAGAAACAAAATATTTACAAATTCGTTTGAAAGTATTTTATATGCAAATGCAAACACTGTACAGTCCTGTCTAATCTGAATCACTTACAGCAGCTAGTGAGAAAAAAAAACATAATCAATACACTTAACATGTGTCTGAATTACTCATTTCTATAACCTTCTCACCTCTTTAAGCCTAATAATGTTGTCTAATTTACCACCACCATCGTTCTCGGTGCAGATTTCTCTAAAAGCATTTTGTCAGAGTTTCTTGTGCTTGACTTAGGAACTGATGAGTTTTGTGTCAGCTATCGTTTTACAGTCATTTATGCCTCTATACCTGTATTTCTGTGCAATTCAAGCATTTTAGGTTTAAATCTAAACTTCAATGAGTGAAAATGGTTCTAAATAAGCCCATCACTTATGTCTTGTTTCTTGGAGAGCATTGCTTATGGATGTTCCTTAACCATTCCATTCTCAGTGTGTAGGCACTGCTCAGGGAACCTGGAAAGGAATGCTGTTGTTCTGTCTTTGCTGTCTGCAGTTTAGCTCTGGACCTCCAACAGCATCAGGCCTCCAAAGAAAAGGCTGTGATGAGTCAGAGGAGGCTAGAGCGCCAGAGATAGAGAGAGTGTGTCAAAGAGGGAGGGGTGAATCAGAAAGCAATCATTCTTTTGAAGATTACGCTGGGAAAAAACCCAAACATTCAATTACAACAAGGATATTGTGCTTAGTTAGGCAACCCTACCATCTCTCTGTTCTACTCACTCACATGTTTACAGACTAGTTTAATGCACAAAGATACACACAGTTTAATTAAACAAGAAGCTGATGTCCAGAGAAGTGCAAATGAATCATTGTTTAACATGGAAGCACAGGTTATTACTCCCGATCACAGCGAGCTGTTTATGATTGTGAGACTGGCTGAAGCAAGACGGCAACCAAAGACTATAAACAGAAAAAGCAGCAGTAATAGAGAGACAGAGCACGAGAGATATCAATAACATAAAGAAATAAATCAGTCCTCTACTGCTGTCAGTACAGTACAAGACTTGAATCTTCATTTTTGTGGGAAAAGAAATAAACATGAGTTCATGTAACAAGATTTTAATCTTGGAATATTTCTATAGGACCAGTTACCCTGAAATGTGCTGATATTCTGTAATAATATTATCATAAACATTATTTAAACGATTTTACCTCCGATTTCCGATACATAGCAGTTGCAACAATTTGCTTGCATGTGTAAAATCTTTTTGTTCTTTTCGAGGATAATACAGCAATTTATAACTTTATTACAATTATAAGCTTAGGTTTAGGCCAGCCTATCTGATATATAGGTCTCTAGTTCAAACATCATTTTATGATTCAAAAGAGAATAAAATAAGTGGAGGTAAATATAGTCTTATCACACTTGCGTTCCAGGAATATTCATTTGGGCCAATGGTGCTGACGGGATATTGACTCCAGTATTAGATTCAGGTTATCTGCTTGTGTGGTTTACTTTCGGGAAAGAGTATGCATGCTCAGTTCTCCAGAGACGCACAGAACTCTCTCTTCTCAGGCCTGTTGCTGGAGAAGACCACGTCGCGGTCACATAATGCTGTAACCCATAAGAAATTAGACAACTGAGAACAGGAAATGTACAAAGCAAGTTGTTTTCTCTTGCATAAGCAGCCCCACACAGGATGATCATTATTGATAATCATTTTATTCAAAGGGACATGCAAAGTAGTACAAAGCAGTGTACAAAGAAGTGTAAAACCACATTTTTACTGCACGTAAATCATGGGAAAGTCACCACATCATTAATGAACAGTATAATAAACAACTGACTGAAATTTAAAAGGAGATGGAATTGGAAACTGAATGAGAATTATTCAAATGTGCCATGAACTGAAGTATGAACTGAAACATGTTACTTAAGTCAATGGACTGGGAAAATGACTGACACCCTGTTCCTATTAATAAACAACAGCAAAAAATGATTCATAAGTATGTGGGATCGGGAAAATGATTGACAATAATGATGTCTATAAACCAGCGAACCTGAAATAATACAATGGCTGCACTTATTAGTCTTGAACGCTTGGTGGCGCGCGTTGGCCAGTGGAGGGTGGGCGCCTATATGACGTCAGAGGGGGTGATTCATTCCGATGGAGCGCGAGCCAATGTCCAACTTTATCCTCGATGTAAATCTTATGGGAACTAGATAAGCCAAGTTCTAAATATACCCTGTCATACACATCGCAGTTTCCTGACTTTATTTATGTGTTTTTGTGTGAACTATTTTGAGAACCTCCTAATATAAGACGGCTGTCATCACCTTGCCAATAACAGCCCATACAGCCAAAACTGAAAGAAAAAACAAGACACACACACAAACATATATATATATATATATATATATATATATATATATACACACACACACATATATACATATGCATGTGTGTGTGTGTGTGTGTGTGTGTGCGTGTGTTTGAACACTACCACTGAAAATCAAATTCCTTTTTTATTTTGATTACATGAAATCTCATGCTCTGTTCATGCACCACCTCATACAGAACCTATATAAAATAACATTTAAAAAATATTTTAGGTTCATTTATTCTAGCCTCAGTTTATGCTTCCCAGTATATATTTAAATGCATTTGAACTTACAACCTTACTAGGAAACTGATTGAGGGGCGTACAGTCTAATTTAATTTTGAGACTGGTTTAAAGATCGTCCTAAACTGAGAAAATGACCAATACAGAATTTAGCTTTACATGCGGTCAGCAGGTGGCCTGATGGTTAGGCAGTTGCTCCTGCAGTCAGAAGGTCGTGGGTTTGAATCCCAGGAATGCTGATGACACCACTGAGACAATAAGGGGCCACTCTACTACGGGCATTTTTTAGGCACGGATCACAACATGGGCACCGGAAACGTGGGGCGTGCCCCCTCCCCTACTTTTCAAAACTATTAGTTTCGTCCCCTCCTCTTTTCCCCTCTCGGACCACAGCCGAGATGCAGAAGCCTTACCCCCCGACATTAGAAATGCTGCCGGCACCCATGGATCACACTGTCCATTGCGGCTTGGTGGTCATTTAAAGCATTTTCAAGCTCATCCTCTTCAGTCCATTGGGCCCCGGTCCTCATGGACGTCTACCGGGTTTTGTTAGAACCTCATTTGCCCGGTATGAGTCATTAGCACATATTAACATTCACCTTTGGTTTGGTCTCAACAACTTTTTTTTTCTTTCTCTGTGTGAAAACCCCAAGTGAGTTTACGGCTGCAATCGACCCGTATTCTTGCAGACCACGCCCCCTGTGCGACGATTGGCTAAGAGTTCAGACAGGGGATGAACAACTACGTACGAACTATGGAGCAAAGAAAAATCCCAGCCAATCACAGTCAGAGAGTGTGTGGCCTGGGAGAATACAGGTGGGGGGCAGAAACCAACGCATTTCGGAGGCCAGTGACGTCATCGACGCTCCTTAACGTATGGTAGGGTGGTTGGGGAGGGGCAGGTTGGGGTAAAAAAAAAGGAGGCTCTGCCTCACCATGGAGGGATAAAACTGACCGTATCGCCTCGAGGACTGAGGGATGGAGACCACCGAAATCTGAGAGAACCCAGTCGATCACTTTCTCTTTTTCTCAGGAAAGTTTTCGAGAGGAGGAACCAGAGCAGAGCCTCAGAGAAGTTCAGACGAAGAGGAGAAAACAGGCGGACGGGAGGGAGGAAGGTGAGAACAGAGAGAGATAGAAAGAGGGAGAGGGAGAGGGAGAGAGAGATCTTATTTCATCCTTCCAGTGAGAGGCTCTCAGACTCCGTCCCGCTCCTCTGGCTGCTGCAGGTATGTGTCTCACGCATCACAGGACAGAGACAACTGGACACAAAAGCCCAGGAAACTGAAATTTAGAAGGCAGATTTGTCTGAATAAGCCAGTCATCTAAACTCGACTGGATGTAAATTGTGGTTTGAGTTGACTAGTTTTAAAATCTCAGTGTTCTAATGTTGAACTGCAGAGACACTTTATTCAAAACCCCAGAGTCTCACATCTTCGGGGCGCCGCAGCCCCGATGAACGGTTGAATGGAATGTTGATGTTTTGAATTTAAGATTTTGCGATTCTAAAGTTTTGCTGCTTAGATTCGTGTCCGTTGAATGGAACATTCAACACTGGTCTTTATTGTTTGAAACATTTTAATTCAATCGTTCTAGTTAATGTTAAACTGTACTTTGTGGTAGAGCTAATCCCATTTTTTTTGTTGCAGAACAATGTGGAGCAGCAGAGCGCTGGCCTTCCTCATCTACGGGCTCCTCGTGCACTGCGGCGCGTGCTCCCCGCTCGGATACCCGAGCGTCAGGTACGAACGCGCGCGCACAAAGGGCGTGTGTGTTTGTGTGTGTATGTATGTGTGTGCGAGCCCACTGAAGACCAAACCTCTACAGAATAATGACAAGAAACAAGAACATAAGAGAAAGTCTACTGTAAAAGATGTTGCTTTTAGTTCCTTGGAATTAAGGCTTCTGTCTTATAGCAGCTCACAAAGAGAGGAATATCTGTCTGTGTGTGTGTTTTCACGCGTGTGTTAAATGGACGGAGGCGGCACATATTAATGTGTATTTCTACGCGTTAAGATAGCTCAATATATATATTTATATACACGACAAAGTACATTATACCTTAATCAGGACATTCCATTTAGAGAAACACATTTATTTACACCTTCTATACCATTTTTTATGCCTTTATGTCAGAGTCTTTATTTTCAAAGTCAAATGTTGCTTAGCTTTTATTCATTTTTCTATTCTATTGTGGAACAGCTTGCGTGAGCAGGTCAGGGTAATCCTATAGGATAAATATTCATTATAATATAAAAGATGTAAAAACCAGCCCCTCTCAGGTGTGATGGTGTTGATCTTTGCTGCAGACTGGAGAATGCGGGCTACGAAGAGGGGGATTCAGTAGCAGATTTGGCCTTCGACAGTGACCAGATCGCCCTGAGCAGTCCATCGACTGGGGACGATGCCTACACATTATATTACCCTTCAGAGCAAAGGTAAAGTTTTTCCACATCTCTCTGTCTGTCTCTCTTTTTGTCTGTGTCTCTCTGTCTGCCTCTCTCTGTCTATATCTCTGGACATTCTTCCCTCATCCATGAAGTGGACCTTTCTGTCTGTGTGTTTCCATACACACATGTGAATGTTCCTTGAGAGCTAAATGTCTACCATGGTCAAACATGCAAAACATTGTTATAAGATATTTTAACGTAAAAATATTTGAGACAAAAATTGGTTTATCGTGCAAATTATTGAGAGAAGACTAAATAAATAGTAAATTACTGAAATGAAGCATGAAAATGAATAAGATATAACTGGATAAATAGAAAAAAACGATGAGATAATGCTAGTTAAACAAATAATAATTAAGAAAAACGTGTCCGAACAGCTCCGACTGAATTTATGCAGCGCAGTGGTCAGGCTGCTGGGAGATGTTTGATATTGGCTCAGCTTCATTGTGGAGTAGGATTAGTGCGCCGTGTCACACCGTGCTAGGTGTGCGTGACCATGTTTGTGTTTGGCGTTTCGATTCCAGAACGGAAAGACACGCAGACGGGATGTTTAATAAAGCCTACAGGAAAGTGCTGGGTCAGTTATCAGCCCGGAAATACCTGCATTCTCTCATGGCAAAACGTGTAGGGTAAGGACCCCCCCACTTTCCTCATGCTTGTATTGTGTCTCTCATTGTCTCGTAACGTTCTGTAATATTTCAGTGTTTTAAAGTGTCTTCCTGCTCTCACGCAGTGTTCCATGCTTTCATTGTTCTTTTCTGTTTTGGTGTGTTATTCTGCGTTTTACAATTTTAAATGATTCTATAAATAACTGGGTATGCTTAACTATATATATTGCACTGCCACAGAAGTAATGTGAGCTCATCATTAATTCAGTCTCTATAAGAATTTTTCCTTTAGGGAAATGAATCTTCCTAGCAGTTATCCCCCTTGAGCGTACAGAGGCTAAGCTATAAAGCCTAGAAGACCAAGACCTTATTGAAATTGTTGTTTGCCATCATTTCTGCCCATGTTTAACAAACCTATTTTTGATGGATGTAGTGCTAATCAAGCCTAAACGCACACTGAAATCCCACAAAAACGGAAAATTCACAGTATGATTACATATGACTTTGTGTGTTCTGTATTTTATTAAGAATGTAATTCTAACTGAAAAAAAAATGTAGAAACTCAATATCCTGCTTCTGTCAGAGATCATGGATTTGTGGAAATGCAAAAAAGCAGGTTGGTATTTGTTTTGGTTTATAGTAAATTATGACTGAACTGTGAGTTTCCGTTTTTAGACGAGGAGATTTTACAGGGTTTTTGTAGGATTAACCAGTTTCCCCAGTGGACTGTGTTTAAGCCCCGGTCCATGGAGGCAGAGGAGTGGTAAGATTTTTTGTTTTTCAGATATTATCAAGGTTCATGCATACAATAGAAAAGATGGGAAACAATGATTTTTATAAGGTCTTGGTAAAGAAGAAGTGTATTTGTCCTCTAAGCTGCTCTTAGCTCTTTGTATGCCTAGTCCTTCACACTGGGCGTTTTCTGCTTTTCTCTCTCTCTCTCTCTCTCTCTCTCTTTCTCCCTCTTTCTGCCTTCTCACACAGAGGAGGAAGTGCGATGGAAGACAGCACGGAGCCCCTCTCCAAGCGGCACTCAGATGGGGTCTTCACAGACAGCTACAGTCGCTACCGGAAGCAAATGGCTGTGAAGAAGTATCTGGCTGCAGTCCTCGGCAAAAGGTATAGACAGAGATTTAGAAGCAAAGGACGACGGCTCGCCTATTTGTAGCGCCCTTGTTCGTACAGTCCTGAGTCAGCCAGGATATGGAGATGAGTCGATCGCGCCTGTGTTCTTTAAACATGTATTTATGTATGAAGTGGAGACATTAAAATGAATATTTTGATAATAATACTGTTTTTCTTTTGTACCGAAGCACTTAAGAATGCACAGCTCTAACTTTGTGGACCAATCGTTCAGTCTGACCAAAATATAGTCTATATATATATATATTTACTTATTTATTTTTAGACAGTAAGGAAGTGATTGTGCACTTGAGCGGTGTACTCCTGATACTTTGTCTTTTACATATATCAGCCGACCGATATGCGTATGAGTTAAATAAATTGTCTTAAAGACAGTCATTGCATTGAATGTTACCTTTCTTCTTCATTTCTGAACACTGAAATTAAGAGTGTAGTGTTTTTTATTTACAACAGCCCTGAAGACATAGATTTGCACCCATTTCTACAAGACATAGACTTTGGGGCGCTCCCGGATGGGGATGAGTTTGAGGCATTTATGTGGAACTGGCTGATGCAGTTCCCTCCCAATCTCCCGGTGAGTTCCGTGGCTCTGGTACCACTTAGCCCTTTTTTTCCGGAGGGGTGCCTTTCACTCTTCCCCTCTTTCTCCCGTGAAGTACCCCCTCCCTGTCATGTTTCGCTTGAATTTCATGAGCCAAACTCCTCTCCTTCCTCACCTTCTCACAACCCTCTTTTACAAACACATTGACTTTCACACCATGGAACCTTCTCATTGTGGGCAGATTTGTGTCTCCAGATATGAATGGGTCCAATCAGAGGCAATGCACCTCGAATAACAGACTTGTAATCTGTAGAGAGCCTGCGAGACATGCCGCTCTGTTTGAGCCACCGCCCAGCCTTTTTCCTCTCCCTGCAAAAGCATGCCCAAAGCACCTTATCTATCATCCTTCCAAACTGTTCTTCTTCCCTCTATCCAAGAGTGCGGGGGGTATTAGACTGTGAATGTGTTTCATTACTGTAGTCGAACAACACAGTTCAGCTCTTGTGGTGGTGGGCGGTTTGTGTCTTTGTGTGTAAATATTTGTTTCTGAAGAATCTTTGCTGAAAGTTTTCTATTCTGTAACTCGTATAAACTCATATTTCTCCATCCTGTTGAAAAGACACGCTGGATATACTTTTAGTTTTCTGAATTAAAGTTCCTTTTTCCTGACCAAACTGGCCGTAAAATCTGCTCTTGTTAACATCACATGTCTGCTTGTGTGTGTCTGTGTGTTTTTCCACTGCTCTGGTTGATGTATTGGAGAGTCAGGGTTTGTGATTTGATGGTATGGGTACCTCTCTCTTGCCATGTCTCCTTAGTGACCAATGTTAACGCCCATCATTAGTCTTTCTCAGCTTTAAGAGGTCATGACAGGGGTTGACTGCAGTCATAATTGCTGACACAAGCAGTGCTAGCATGCTTTAATCCCTGTTTATGCTTATTTATGCAAGAAAGGAGCAAGAGAGAAACATCCCAGAGATACTAAGCTGTTAGGAATGACTTCATAGGAGACAAGAAAATATTATTACATTTAATGTAATAAAGCTCAAGCAATTTTGGACTATATCTATTGGTCCATTTATCATGAAATGTTGACATAATCCATTATTAAATTGTGCAAAATGCAAGACCTGGACTTTTATGAAAGAAGCAGAATATTGGGAGATAAACAGAGAGAGAGAGGCAAATTTTTAGCAAAGAATTACTGACTGGTTAAAGCTCACTAAGCCAAAACTGTCACACCCTATGGGAGTGCAAGACTGTGAATGTGTGTGTGTGTGTGTGTGTGTGTGTGTGTGTTGTAATGGAATGAAAGAGAGACAGTACGAGAAAGTGTAAGGAAG
>JBBPDC010000011.1:14717187-14735522 GCA_037974485.1 Hemigrammopetersius urotaenia | reverse complement strand
CCCCCCCCCCCCCCCCCCCCCCCCCCCCCCCCCCCCCCCCCCCCCCCCCCCCCCCCCCCCCCTCCCCCCCCCCCCTCTCCCCCCCCCCCCCCCCCCCCCCCCCCCCAAACTGTAGAAAGTCCTGGACCAGGTGAACACACAGAATAATATTGCTATGTAAATGTGCACATTGTGCAGAGAAGCCCACACTTCCATTGCAGCAGCTTCATTACATCAATAAAAGCCTTTTTTGAAAACTGACGCAGTTTAATGTTTAAATAAACACAAGCTGTATTTAAGATTATGACTTTATTGTGCCCTAGAATTTTTTGAATGTGTTATATGGACCAGATTACTCACATAGAGGAAAAAATGTGACTAGAAGGCTTATTTGCGTATTGCAGCATTCTGCGCTAGAAGTACTGGAAGAGCAACAAATGAGTAACAAAATAATATATTGAGCAGTCCCAATGTAAATGTAGTACCTTGCCCTCCTGGATGGTCACTACATCAGGCAGACCTCCTGCCACACGAGCACGATCTGTATAAGGAGAGGAACATTTGAAACTCACTGGAGCTGTGCATGTGTGTGTGTGTGCCTGGGTGTTTGTACGCAGGTTGCTTTAAATCCTCATCATTTCAACACCTCAGGTCAACTGATATGTTTTGTTGATTTTCGAATAGAAAATAAGTTAATATCCTCTTCAGACAGGGGCGCCGGAACCAAGTATTCGTTTCCCTCCTCCCACTTTTAGAGCTCTGTGTGCTCATGTCTACAGACAACACACATCAGTGCATTTTCATGCACATCTACTGTTTACTGTTCATTTAGCTGAACATAAAATGTAAGTTATGTCACACATCTTTTATATTTCGTATTTCAAACTCAATTTTGTATTTGTATTTCAAATCAACCATTTTGTGCACAAACAAATGTTGTAGGACATTTGTCCCCTTTGCATATGACTTCTGCATATGACCTTCTGTGTATGTGCATGTATATGTGTACTCACTTCTTTCTGCAATGGCTGCAGCTCTGAAAGCAACAATTCAAAAAAAGAGAGGGGAAAATGAATAGAAGGTAAGTTAGTGAGGCACTGAAGGTTTAATGGGTCACACCTATATTGCAAATGTGAAGTACCGACTAAGGCCACTTCTTTCAGGGACTTACTTAAGTCTCTGGAATTCTGCAAAGGCATCGTCATACGCTGAAAACATGAAATAAGACAAAACATTTTAGTGCTGCCTTTTGTCAGTTTACAAATGGCAATGTTTGTATGTATGCAAGTGTGTGTGGAGCTACCTTGTCCAGACAGTTCTACTGTTCTCCTCAATCCACCTTTCCCATCAAAGAACTCAATGGCATATTTGCCCTTGTCTTTCTCTGTTGGTTCAGAAATCTGCAGCCACAGCTGCTCTCCCACCACACCACTCGTAATGCGATCAGTAAATGCAATCGCAGCATCCCTGATTGAGAGAGTGTGTTAATACACAGTCAGTCAATGTACAGATACAGTCCGTTCAGAAAAGACTGCCACATATAGACTATTTCATACCCACACACACACACTTACTTGTGGTGCCAGGTGACGTGTAGCTCATCGTTGTAAAAGCTGACGAAGGTATAGAGGCGGATACCCTGCTCAGTGCTCTGGATCTTCAGAGGAGTGGAGGAGTTTGCTGTACAAACACACACATTATCTTGAGTGCAGTTCATGCAAAACTACTATCACAAATGCCACTAATAAACTGAAAAAGTATGTTTTTAAGTCGGGGGCTTGCTCTGGATTCTGTAATGCAGTTTTCGAAAACATCCGTTGTAAAAAGTCTTATATACTTACAATTGGGGGTGGGCGATATGGCAAAAATATCACAATTATTTACAGTTACATCACGTTTTCGATTTTATCACAGTACTTATATTCATTTGTAACTGCAGATTTTGCAAGTTACTGAAAGGTATAACCAAACTATTGTTGGTTGAGCACTGTTTCTATAAGGCGGGCATTAAGCGGACTAGCAAATAGTGCCATTTGGCTGAGGAAAAAAAATAGAAGAGCATAGAACCACAATAGCTAGATAGAATGTAATCTATTTAGATGATACAACAATTGCTCTGCTTTAGCAGATTGTCAGCACATAGTTCATCTTCACGATCTCATATCGTTATTTTGGCCACCCCTATGTACAATTAACTTGATTTTAAGCTAAATTATCATGCAATATTGCAGTACAAAATTTCATTTTTCTGCTTTCCAAATGAAATAGCCAGACAGAACATAGATTGTTTACATACATGACTATAAAATTCGAAGCAATGAAGACAGGTTGGAAAATTATCTTGTAAAAATGACGGGAAAATGACTGGAGGATATAGGCCATTTAAAAGATTTCATCAATGCCATTCTCAGCAATCATCAGCAATATTATAACCTACCATGCTAATAAGGGTGTACTCACACTAGGCGTGGTTGCTGTGAACCTGGCCCGAGTATGATTGTCCCCCCTCCCCACTTCCCCTCTGGCCTGCACTCACATAGGGTTTCAGCATTCGTGCCAGAGCACGCTTATGTCATTATGGTGCGACGGTTTCAGGATAAACAGGAAGAGCGGCGCTCTCGCTGAACGCAATGGAGTCCATCGCCCATTGGAGTCATTTGGCCCACGGTAGTCCACAGCCCTCTCACAGCCTATTGCTAAACAGGTCTATTGCTTTTGTGGCACGAAAAATGGTTTTGGAGCGTCGCAAAAACATGACATCACGCATCCTGATCCGTGCTCCAGCACGGTTAGCGCTCACACTACATGCACCTGAGTCTAACTAAACTGTGCTCTGGCTCACCTCTTCCAAGCGGGCTATGGACGGCTAAACGAATCGCGCCCGGGCACGGTTCGGAGCACTCACACTAGTCTAACGAACCGCGCTTTGGTGGCCAAACACCCTTGGGCACGGTTCAAACTGCCTAGTGTGAGTACACCCTAAAGAACAAAGTGCCTTACCAATAACACTGAAGACTTGGTTCATCAGGTCCTTGAATCCTATACATTTGAGCAGAGAAAAGTCGGGTTACTTTCAGAATATCAGAATACTAAACAGCTGAAGAGAAAGAAAGAAAAAGATGAACAGTGCATGTCACCTTGGTCAGTCAGGTTGAGTGTTGATGTATCTTTTCCTCTGTCATCCTTTATTATCATCTCATACACACCTGCATCCTTCTTAGAGATCTACCAAACACACACAAGAACAGAGTTACATATCAAACACAAATAAGTCAAATTTATGTAAAAAATAATCACAGACCAGAAAAGCCAGGCTTTTCTCCCTGCGAGGGATGCTGCAGGACACTAACTAGACAGAAAGCAAAAAGCACAAAAACAAGAAGGTGCAAAGCAAATTGTGCAAATAGAACAGAGATGAAAAATATCACAATGAAGATAAACGCAAAAGACAGAGAGAGAGATGAATGAAATCACAGAGTGGTAAAAATCTGTACAGATACACAACAGATACGAACTGGAAAGCACATCCAGTATTATCAAATGATTTGTCATTTGATACGATCAAGAAAGAGTGTAAGAGTGACAGCGAGCGAGCAAGATAGAACATTCTCAGGCAAAGGCACATGAGCGTGACTCAGTTTGATTATTGACTAATGATCCAGACTTTGAGCTTCTTCCAGACTGTGCCATCGTTCACTGCTGGGTCGTTTTGCTGTGAATCAAATATACAGTGTGAACACATTTGAAAGGTACCTGCAATGCATAAATACACTGATACCCTTATCATACAAAAAGTGTGGATTAACATTCAATCAATTTTTGACATCTGAACTAAGTCATAAGTGTAGACTCGAGACAGCCAGTACACAGTGACAGTAATAACTCAACTTCAATTGGGTGACAGAACATGTGTAATGTTAAAGCACTGAATTAATTTTTTTGCTCTCAGTCAAATAAAGAGAAAATGGTCTAAATTTAAATTTTAGTCATGAAGAGTTGAATTTTTAAAAAGAACAAGATATTAAAACTCCCCATACAACACATTCAAACTTGTGTCTCCTCCACCTTAAACTTCCTCCACCTTAAACTCCGCCAGGTGTTTAAATTATTTTTTTGGTTCATTATCAATAGGAATTGCAGCCATTTATTAAAGTCAGTGTGAATCAGTCATCATAATTTCCTTCCGTACCCTGATCTATTTCCAAAGACGGTATCAGGGACAATGTTCTTGCTTGAGAAGGAGTGAAGGTGGTAGTTTCAAGTTACTCAATGTTTTTTCTTAATGGTTTCACAGAACATTATTTCATGGTTTCACATTATTATTTCACACACCATAATTAGTTTTTTGTCTAAAAGGGTCAGATAAATGGATGTTACCTGGGCAATCTCCAGGTTCAGCACACCCTCAGAGAAGTCAAGTTTCTCATTGGCCTTGATCTCTCTTCCATCCTTATACCAAAGTGCCACTGTGTCCTTCTTTATGTTACCAACCTAAAAGGAGTCACATATAGGCATAACAGTGTTTACTAGGGGTGTAACGGTACACAGATGTCATGGTTCAGTACGTACCTCGGTTTTGGGGTCACGGTTCGGTACGGTTCACGATACAGCAAAGTTAAGCTACAAAAAGTTCTAAAGAATGAGGCTTGGTTTGTTTTCGTTTATTTTAAATAAACAGCAGTGTATTAACCAGTAAACACACACACTTGCTTATATTTTCATGTATGTGTAAGTGTTACGCCAGTAGGTGGCACTATTGCACCACACTAGGACCCAGGTTTATGATTTACTTGTGCTTTTTGGTCCTTCTGTGATTCCGTATTACTTTATTCACGTCTTCTCCGTTGTACTGTGTATTCTCCGAAAGACATCATGTACCGAACCATGACCCATGTACTGTGACACTTCTGTACGAATACATGTACCGTTACAGCCCTGGTGTTTACTATTTACCACCCAAATTATTTGGTTAACAGTCTCTTTTAATTAGAAAGCATAGGGTGGCTGATAAACTGTGCAACAACAGATAGGCTACAGTAAAAGATAACATACAAAGTGCACCTACATGAAAGGTGTTTTTGATACAAAATGAGTGTAGATAAAACTATGAGTGTAGATAAAAGGTAGGTGAACCTAAAACCTGGAGCTCACTGTAGCTGTAGTGAACTAAAATAAAAGCTTACCTTGCACTTCAGTCTCACAACACACTCAGGGGTAACCTCATAACTGAGATACTCCACAAAGTGAGGACCTATGAGGAATACACATGATTAAAAATCCAACCATGGGCAAACACAAACACACACACATGGTGTAAAATTGTACCTTGTTTCCTGTGCCATTCTTTTCTCTGAAACTCAGATTCTTTCTGTAACTGCTTGAAAACTGTAAAACACATAAATGTGTGTGCAGACATATATTAGCAAACCTGAAGCACTATTACAGTGTGTGTAATATGAGAACAAGTTTACAGTGTGTGTACCATCTCCTATTAGCACCAGGCTGGACTGGTTGGTGGCTTTGCCATCTTGGAGCTGGAAAGTGAATGTTCCTTCATCCTCTTTACCCAGTGACTCCATGAACATCTCAATGATGCCAGTATTCTTATCAAAGTTCATCTTGTATTTCTGAAATAGACAAAGAGCATTTTTTAAAACCAACACAGCTGACGAGCTTGTATGTAGATATTTAGTGTACCCCGCAAAGTTTGTGGCCCTGATCGTTTGCAGGGTTTTTTTTAGAACCGAACTAATAATTGTTCACACAAATTCGCGGAAACCACACCTACCCTCCGCATTTTTTTTTTTTGCTTTTTAAGCAAATTTTAATGCTAAATTATTAAGAAAACAGTAACATAAATATTAACATAAATATTAATTATTAATTAACATTTACATAAGTATTAATGTAAATTCATTTCCATTTAAAATATAACTATAAATATGTTTGTACTGTCGAGAGAACACTAAGCAACTGTATACAAAGAAGACGTCTTGGGATGGTGAAATACCGCTATAGTCAGAGGCAGGAGGTTTGAAAGTAACCAATCTGAGAGCATTATTCATTTCTTCTTACTACTGATTGGCTGCTGCCCTGTGACACATCTGTGGCAGCAGTAGTCCAGCATTCACGCATTTACCTTTACAATTTTTTTCAAAGGGTAATGTATTGATTTTAAAATGAAATTAATAAAGCATATTTGGGGGTATATTTATACAATTAAAAATAGGCATTTATACGGGTGCAATTTGCGGGTGTTCTTGTAATGTAATGTCAGGGATCGACTGTACTTGAAAACTGAAAAGGTGACTTCTCAACACATTAATTTTATTACATTATGGATAAAACCAAGTTAATTTCATTATTCTGTTTGGTTTTCACCATTTGAAAAATCCAGTTTCCTGTGCATTGTGCAATTTCAGATGATAAAAATGTTCCTTTTTCTTATAAAATGACAATTTAAACGACAAAAGGTTGTTTACGACTATTACAGATTCTTAAATCAACAACAGGTGTGTGTGTGTGTATGTGTGTGTTTGTGTGTATACACTGTAACTGCATCTGTGCTCACATCTCCTTGGTTTATCAAATTGTCATTGAACACATATTCAATTTTGGCGTTGGGAGAAATCTTTTCAGCTTGTAGCCAGAAGCGAACTCTACCCTTCTCCAGCAGCTCAACAGCTAGCTCTGACTTAAGGGGAATAACTAGAAGAAAAAAAAGAAAAGGCAGAGAAGTGAGAATGGGAGAACACTTCAAGAATCACTGACAGTAAAGGTGGTTCTCCACTGACTGGTACCAGCTTGGTTCGGTTCAGTTTGGTTCTACTCTGTTCAGTTCGGTTTCAGTTTTCCACTACAACTGGTTGCTATAGCGACAAAACTTTCTGAGCAGTAGCCCGAGCGGAGCGCTCTAAGATGAGGTAAACAACCTGGCATTATTACAATAGTCATAAAAGCAAAAAAAAAGTGAGTAGAGTTGAACTGAACCGAGCTGGTACCAATCAGTGGAAAACTCCCATTTGAGGAAAAATGTGAGACCACCAGCATATAAAAGCAGTTGAAACAGTTGACGTTTGAGAGAAGTTCCTGGGTAATTCTTGCAAAGAAGCAGCATATTTGCAATAATGTTTGAAACGGGATTATGGGTAATGCAGTAATCCAGTACTCACTAGGGAATTTGTGGTCATGGCTGATCTTCAGCAACTCCTTCAGGCCTGTCAAAACAAAACAGTACAAAATCAGTTCTAGTTCATCCCTCAAAACCAAGAAAGAAAGTGTGATAGCATGGGATTACATACATGGTAACAAGGTATTTAGACCTCTGGTTTTTTTGCAGCATAGAGGTATATCAGAATCAAAATAATTGAAAAATAAACTGTTTTATTTTTCTGACGGTGTGACACTGCTCGCAGAACTCTTTTGACCACTTGCTGGCTGAGGTAAAAATATATGTATATGAATTGGTACTGATTTCAGTATCCGTACATTTTGCATGGTACCCAGTCTTGCAGTGCTATGCGTCTCACGTTCTATGCAAATAAAGAAATAAGAAACCTGATACATTTACCTTCCTCAGTCAGAGTGTAGCTAGCGGAGGCCCCATCAGTGTGAGTGACGACACAGGAGTAGATGCCCAGGTCATCTTCAGAAGGAGCATTAAAGATAGCTTTGGACCTACCAAAGAAAAATGTACTGAACTGAATGAAATAGATACATCATCTCCAGCCGTTACATACAATGTTTTCATGCCTCTAATTGCAAAAATAATTTCAATAATTTTTAAATGACAGCATTTCTTTTCAACAGTGTCAAAGGTTGTTTAAAGGAATAAAAAATAAGAGATGGAACATTGCAATATTAAGAAGAAACTACACTGTAGATATTGCTAAAATGGACTACACAAAGTTTTTTTTGTCTGAGAAATGTCTGAACAGTTTTTAATAGAACATTCTGTCTGTACCAGGCGCTTGGTAAAGTCTCTGTATTTTGATGATTTTAAATTAGTTTGCCAGGGCATGTATGTGCATTTCTAACTTTGTAATTTTGATTATCGACTGATATGATAAAAAGCTATTTTCATTGATTCTTAACTGTAATAAATTTCCAAATCCAAAAGTTTAGATCAACAAGCAAAACAAACATACTTACTTGTTGCCCTTGGTTTCCACTGTAAGGCGTTCAGATTCTGTAAACTCCTCATAATTTTTGGACCAGACGAACTGTGAATCAGCAGTGAGGGTTTCACACTCGAAGTTCAGTGAAATCACGCCATCATCATCAACATCCACAACCAGCTCCTTGGTGCCTAGGAAAGAAAAAGTGTGTTAATGTTGTTCTTTCTTAATATTCAAATGATATGTGAGCACTGCTTCAAAAAACCTTCAGAAATTTATCAGTGATCAGTAGTCATTCTTAATCTCTGCTCTGGAATTTTACAGTTTCCTCTTCAGAGATCACTCGTGTCCAGAACAAGGCATATAAAGACAACAACTTGTACCAGGTTTAGTCTCAGCCAGCACTGGTTCTGTTGGCTCAGAAGCTTTCCCCACACCAGCCTTGTTCTGAGCACGGACACGGAAAACATACGTCACGCCCTCCTTCAGATCCTTAATCTGTAACCATGAAGACAAAACATCAGCCACTTTATTCTCCCACATGTCTTTATGTACAAAAACACATACTTTAAACAATATTGGACCATCATTTCACTTATTTTGAAGCACACAAACACACCTTCATGTATTTCTTGCTGGTGGCTTTCTCATTGACTCCTTTCCAAGTCTCAAAATCTGCTTCAGCCTCTTTGATGTCAACATAGTAACCATTGACCTTGTCACGGCCCTGGTACACTGGTGGTTTCCACAGCAGCACCAAAGAGTCCTTACGCACCTCTTGCACCTGGAGGTCATATGGGGGTCCTATGATAAAAGACATTTAAAATTACTGAAGAATGACTTTCAACCCTTAAATGCATGGGTGTTTCAACAACTCTGGTGGCACTACTCACTGTCATGATGGTGTAAAACAGTTTACTGACAATAATATTCTGTCCAAATTACATGTTTGGTTGATTGGGTTAAGTAAACATGCTTTATAGAAAACAAACTTGAACATGTTTAATGCACATTTTCTATCCATTTGCTGAGTTTAATCTACTGGAAAACGGTAAACCTATAAAATGTGCCATTATTTTGGCGCTGGCCACATTTTCAGCAAATAAATAGTAACTGATTTAAAAAGAATTTTCTAAAAAGAAAAAACCCAAGGTTTGTGTTAAGAGGTGAACTATACCTGCCAGTCATAAAACACTAACCTGGCACAGCAATAGTCCATTCCTCACATATAAAGGTTTCGCTGGGCAGGGATGGGATTCCCACACCAGCCATGTTTGCAGCGCGAACTTGAAACTGATACAGCATATTTTCTTTCAGGTCTGAAACCTGGGGAGAAGGAAAGTAAGTTTGGGGAGAAAGATGAACATCCGTAATTCCAAAGAGCAAAAGGTCATTATGTAAGTTCCCATATATCGAAATCGAGCTGCACAACACTCCTTGAATCCATTATATTAGTGATATCACAAATATCAATGCATTAAATTACACGGTCTACAGAAGTCTACAAAACTGACATGGAGATTTTTTTGGACTGCAGTGATGTATGTTGTGATAGTTATGAGAGTGGGGAATTAAAAGGTGGGCTCATACAGGTCTTTAGGTTTAAAGGGCTTAAGAAAGGTGTACTCAGAAGAAACAGGGATGGTCTATTAAAAAACTCACTCTGTATGCACGCTCACTGACTGCCTTGATGTTAGCCTCATGCCACTTTCCAGGCACTCCACCGATGACCTCACGGTAGTCCACAAAGTATCCGATAACGTCCGCGCCACCGATGAAAGTGGGCTGCCGCCAGCCAAGCACCATAGAGTCCCGCACACTTTCCAGCACAGTGATGCCATAAGGTGGAGCAGGAGAGGCTGATATAGTGGAGGACTCAAATGAGCATTTAGGAAAATTACTAAGAATCATTTAGCTGGAAAGAGACGGAAGCCTCAATGCAGACAAAAGACAGGCTAATCTCATCTATAGAAAACCAAATAAACTATAGGTCTGTTTAAAAAAATATCCTAAGTACTCTAAATTTTACAATTACTGCTTACCGTGTTGGTATTGAACAGGCTTCAGTCTCTTCATCTAGCTTATTTTTTAAACCAAAAAAAGCTCTTCATGCTGCTTTTCAAATAAACAGTGCGTCATTGGGCTAAATAACTGATATGTTGTGTATACATTTCACCGGTCAAAGCTGACACAGAATATTTCTACCCAATCCTAGTATTTCTAATCCTAGAATCTCGTGCAAAGTGATGAATTCCCAGTAGGACTCTCTTATGAGGTAGGGAGTGTGGCCTGTGCTGTGCCCGCTGCTTGTGAAGGTGTACAGGTGCCAAAAAGTAGAGAGGTATTACAAACACAATGAGTTCTTAAAAACTTACCTATGGGCAAAGTATAATTAACCACTCATTTCCTTGTAAATACAATGAAACTGTCTCACGCCATGCAGTAACTTAATGGAAGAGATAGTAGTTAATATACAGTGACTGACAAAAGTCAGAAAATTTGGTGTAAAAAGAGAAAAAAAAAAGAAAGTGGGAAGTTTATCACTCAAACTCGCTGGAATGACATGAAAAAAGAAAACAATATGGAAACAATATGTTTGAGACCAGACAAGAAAAAAGAAGAGATAAAATGAAAGGAAAGGAAAAAAGACAGCTCAACTCTGAGGAAGAATGAAGATGGGTGGCGCTCCAGAGAGTTGGGGAAAAAAATGACGCTCTCACTTCACATCCTCACCTGAGCCTCTGCGGCCTTTTTCTCTTTCTTGCTCTCTCCCTCGCTCTGGAGGAGAGTCTAGTGAGGACTTACGTTTTGCCAGCACTTCTGTCACGGACTCCTGTGCCCTTTCACTGGAGGTGTGAGTGACCCGTTCGGCCACCAGCCCAGCACCAGAATCTTTTAAACTGGTGCTGGTTTCAGTGGCCGGTTCATAGCTGGGTTCGGGCGCCCCGGTTAAACTGCCTCTCTTACCCTCTCTGCCTTTGCTCAGTGTTCTCGGAGGCCCTGGGGGAACTGCGTTATTGGCCCTTCCCCCAGCCCCCTGGCTAACATTAGATAGAGGAGTTAGCGGCGTGGTAGCAGGGGGACGAGGGGGCGCATGCCTGCCCCCCCTGCGTGGACTGTGCTGAGTTAGTCCGACCATATTACCCCCCGACTCCAGAAACACACCATGAGGAATACCGCCCCCTACAAGAGTTAGCAGGGAACAGCAAGAGAAAACAAAAACAGAGCTCAATAGAAGTCACACACAATTACCTAAAAAATCACTCTACAAACACACTACTACATTACTTCTACCCACACATTCACATCTAACATTCACTATTTCCTTTTAGCTTCATCGCTTTCAGTTTTCAGCAACAGCATGCATGTACAAGTTATACATGTCACTATCAGTGTTTGCTCATTATTATAATCAGTTGACTACCAATAAGAGATAAAAGGGAAGAGTTAATCTAGGAGGAAAAACAACATGAAGTCTTCATTTGACACAGAGTGAAAATGAAGACAAGATGGCTGAACAGAGACATCTGGAAAGCGGCAGGCCAAAAGAGAGGGAAGACAGGCAGCAGGAAAGCAAGGAGATAAATTAAAAAGAGAAACCGGGAAGGATATTGACTAGTATGCTGGATTGAGAAGAGAGGTTATAGAGAAAAGTAGGGATCCACAATATCAAAATCATACTGGTATTGGAAGATAAAGGTTTGCGGTAGTTTAGATCTGATGTTTAGATTTCAGCAGAATGTATAGGCAATACTGAAATAGGCACTAAAATATCAGCATTGTGTTAGCTGACATTGTTATTGGCCCATACTTTAGATACTAGTGCATCCCTATAGAAAAGGGAAGGACCGGCCTTCATGCAGGGGAGATACAGTGTTGTACAGTGGCTGTAGTCTGCTTTGTGCCAATCCTTAATAAAAAAACAGTATTTGACAAAAAGGCCCAATAATTTTCCTCCAGGAATAACAGATCACTAATTGTGTTATTAAGGTTCCCGTAAACCAATTTTAAAAAGGAAAAAGAGTAAGTTATATTCTGATGACTTTCATTTAATCGGTGCCAGTGCATGACTTTTTACTCCCCTGTATAAAACAGCATTTTGATGCCTCCAGCTTTAGTCCATTTTGGCATGCCAGGTTTTTCTAGTACAGGCAAATTTTTTGTTGGGGAGGTGTGGATTGGCACCCTTTCTAAAAGGCAACAGGCTAGTTTGTCAATATGGACATGCCAACACTGCTTTTAACACATTAAATGAAACATATTTTATAAGCTGAGCACCTTATTACATCGGTGTTACATCTTACATCTTGTTGAAAAAGAATATTTTGTGGCAACTGACCAGAAGAGGTCATCTTGGGCCTAGTTGCCATGTGTTAAGTGAAACATGCAACTTTGCACAAAGCCTCAGTAGTTACCAAAGCAAGAAGGGCATCAGGGGTATAAGAATAGAGCAAGAGATTAAGAGGGGACACTTAGGAGCGGAAGGGGATGTGTGAAAGGAAGCAGGTGAGCTGGTTTTGTAGTCACCGCTACATTGGATCACTTGCGACCCAAACTAGAGGAAGCCTACAAGTCCTGACCCCGCCTTCTGGAAGGGACACAGGCGGAGCTGCAGGGTATGTGGGTGCAGGCTTGCCATTGCTACAGTGCAGCAGAAAACATGAGAAGTTAAAAAGTGGAACAATGGTGTGGAACACAAAGGGACTCGGAATGCTGATGGTGTACGGAGCTGAAAAAATGTTCTCAATGAGCAGAACAGAGGTGAAGTCAACAGATGGGACAGCACAATAGCTGTGTCATAATATTACTCTCCAAAAACACTTCCCAGCTACTTTACAATGAGACAAACATATCTGGAAAAACTATACACTTAGACATTTTATACAACAGTATAAACACAAATTAATATACTTTTGCAACGCATTTTTGAAAGAGTTGACTCACCAATGGCAGCTTTAACTTCAATGGCTTCAGACTCCTGTGAGAACTCACTGACTCCAGCAGCATTAACTGCTCTAATGCGGAAAATGTACTTCTCGCCTGTCGTCAAGCCATGGCATATAAACCTGCACACAATAAAAAAGGGAAGAGTCTTTCATTGTTCCTTTGGTATGATTTGTTTTTTTTAGTACTTGATGTTACATTTTCTTCATCAAGACATACAGTAATTATATTCAATTCATATTTATCAGCTTCAAATCTGCAACTCTATGTGCAGGCATCACCACAATACGAGTCAGGATCAAGTAAAATTCAGCCAATTATGAAAAGAAAGTGGCTTCAACTTATTGGAAAAAATGATGTTTTTTCTTGTTCCAGAGTAGCAGAACTCAAGTAACATCAAGTAGACCAGGATCAACTCACTCCTTAGCGTTGAGAGCAAGATATTTCTCAGTATTGTCACCCAGTGTTTGACAAGACCAGCTGTACTGTAACGAAGGTGAGAAAGTGGTGAAGCCTCAGCCCCAGCCAAGAGAACCATGTGAGCCCTAGTTAGCACATGAGGTTGGCAGCTGAAGTTGACTAAAGTGACCTCATTCAGTCATAAATTGGTCATGATGTCAGGAATAGTGAGGTGTGTTGAAGCAGACCATTCCCTGATTAAAACAGCTGGAGAGGAATAATGAAAGAGAAGCAATGGTGGTACACAAAATGTGTGAAATAACTACTACTATGTGTAATGTGTGAGACACTGTCTCTACTATCCCCCTCAGTTTTTGTCTCTAGCAGTTCTTATGTGTTCTTGTGCGCGAGTGTGTGTGTTTGTGTCAAGTCACTGTACCTGGTGACCTTGACAGGTTTGTTATTGCAGGGCTCCCAAACATTGCTCCCAGCAACACTGGTCTCAATGTAGTAGCCCACCAGTTCTTTAGCATCTCGTGATGCTTCCCATGACACTACTACAGATGTATCTGTGTTACGTGTTGGCACTACACGGCCTGGAGCGGACGGGATATCTGGAGAGAGAGGTATGATGACAACGTTAAACTGAGCTTCATAAAAAGCTGTTACCAGCATGACAGCAAAAACTAGGAAACACTATGACAGGAGCTTATTATACAAGATATTTATTAGATATTAGATATTTTAAAACTGCATGTGTTATTGTTAATGACATAAAGGAGAATGGCAAAAGGGAGAGGTTTTCTCACCCAGTTTGTCTCCTACTACAGTGGCTTCGGTGGGGTCTGAAGGTTCACCTACGCCGGCAGAGTTACAGCAACGGACACGGAAACAGTAAGATTTCCCCTCAGCCAAGTCAAATAGTGCAAAACGTGGAGACTTTACTGGAATCTCAGTGTTCACACGCTGCCAGCTGTCTGTGCCAGATACACACTGTAGCACACACAGAAGTACACATTCACACTTTCAGAGACTAAAAGTTAGGATATCATGGGAATATAGGGTTGGTCCCCCACCCTACATGTCTAATGTAAATAGGACGTTTCTGACCTTCTCAACGTAGTACATGACCCCCTCATGTCTCTTCTCATTCGGAGGCTTCCAGCTTAGCACAACATAGTTCCTGGTTGCCTCGCTAACCATCAAGTCATGAGGTTTGCCAGGAACCACACCCTCTATAGAAGTTGTAGAAACGTTAATAAGTCGTAGGGATAAAACATTATGTATCAAAATGTCCATTAAAACTTTGCAGAAAAGATACGGTCAAAAAAAAGCTTTATTTTCACTTTTACTTTTCAAATAAGTAAGAAAAATCTAAATTGAATTGTCTTTTTATTGTAGCTTTTGCATGTAGTACTTCAATCCACTAGATACTAACATTTTCCGACTACATGCATTTAGGCCTGTCATCACCAAGAAACCTCAGCTGACTGTTCATTTACATTTATGGCATTTAGCAGATGCCTCTTTCCAAAGCGACTTCCATTCTCTAACTCAGGGGGCAGTCTGCCTGGAGCAACTTGGGGTTAAGGGTCTTGCTCAGGAATCCAGTGGTGGTGCTGAAGGTAGGATTTGAACCCTCTTGGTCCAGAAACAAGTATCCTACCCACTATGTCACCACCACCACTGCCATGTTAACAAGCTGTTTTGTTTGTAAGTAATATGCCTGAAATATCCTCTCAGAGCCAACAGTAAGAACGTTGTTTTCTCAAGACAAATGTAATTTTGCCTCAGACCAACTGATTAATTCACATTACGTTTGATGCAGTGTAAATAATGCAATGAGCTAAAATCATCATGATCAGATGATTATACTAAGATGCTACACGCTCTGACACTATTTTAAAAGGTCCACGTACCAACAGGCTCCTCTTCTGTCACAATGATCTGGCCTGTCCACGGTGCAGAGGTTCCTTCCATGAGCAGGACAGAAGACAGAGGTAGAGTGGGAAAGACATGGACAATTCAATACACAGTGAAGCTCCAAGCAACACATCATTGCATTCATTTGGCTAAGTTGTAAAATCTCTATGTAAGAGTAGTGTTATCATATACAAATAAATATTTTATATTTCTTATGAGTACATATTTTACTCCTGCTCATACTATGCTGCTACTACTGCTTTATTTTTATTGTTAAATTTCATTTTTGTTTTTTATTTCTTTGTGTTTGTCTTTTATGATTTTCTTTGACTGCTATAAAAGCACATAGACTTTATTTGAGGAGCGCTTTAATGTATGAGAGGCAATAAATAAAGTGTAGTTAATTTTACTAATGTTATTCATGGTCACATATTCACACCTTTGCGAGCGCGGTCTGCTGGGTCCATGGCCACTGCAGGTTCAGACACTCGAGAAGGATGACTCATGCCACACTTATTTACTGCGCGCACACGGAAAGTGTAGCTGCGGCCTTCTACCAGACCAGTAACAGGGAAACGGGCAAACTTTACTGGTGTGTCATTACACTGAATCCAGTGTGTGGTACCAACTTCACACCTAGACAAAGAAAGAGGCAGAATGATAAAGAGAAAATTAGATAAGGGGGAGAGAGAGAGAGAGAGAGAGAGAGAGAGAGAGAGAGAGAGAGAGAGAGGGGACAGCAGGAGGGTGGTGTCATTTTGCCAGTCTGCTGTGATGGAATCTGCACTGCCCTTAAGAAATGAAACTAAACACAGAAGCAGCCAAATATTTGGATACACTCATTTCCCCTTGTACTATTTTTTAAAATAATAATGAACATATCAAAATGATGAAATAGCACACATGAAACTATACAGAGCTTGCACACAGATTCTCCAAAGTACCACCACTTGATTCAGAGCGCCTTTGAAAAAAGGTTTTACATTTACAGTTGAATAAACTCATAGATTGGAATCAACATAACCATATACTTTAAATTTTCCTTAAAAATAAATGTCAAGCATTTGACCACTGGCCATTAGATCAAAATACCTTCAAAATATCTTGTACAGGACATTCAATTACGGTTGTCCAGACATTTCTGGTCCAAGCTTAGCAGGGACATGATTGGTCAGAGGTTATTGATAAAGTCTTAAACATCCACTTTTCATAAATATTTAAGGTATGAATAAAAGGATTAACTGATTATACTACCTTATTACATATAGCCCCTGTTCTCTTGGTTTAGTTTATATGTAGTTTATGATGTCACACAAGTATGTAAACACCTTTTTTAAGTCACATTAACTGCTGGCTTGCTGAATTATTGAAAATATATATATATAAAATGTGTTTATTCTCTATAGAGAGTGCCTTAATGGAATTTCACTTTGATGTCATGTGACCAGAGGTGTTCAAGCTTTTGCATACTTTGCCAGTTTATACCTGTCAACAAAGTAACCCAGAATGGGGTTGCCTCCGTCCACAGCAGGCTGTTTCCAGGTGACGATGACATAGTCTTTATTAGCCTCCTGACAATACACATCTAGAGGAGCGCCAGGGGCTCCTGCGACATCCGCATCGGAATCTAAAACACCAAAAAAAGTTGGAAAAGTGGTTAACACTGAGCTGCTAGAGCCACATTCTTTTTACAATGTCCATTCATGTCCAACACCAAAAAATGTGTAGAAATTAATTAGAACACTGTTGACTGCTGAATTCGGTGCACTGTTTAAAGCATGTGGGATTAAGAGATTTAAATGGACATTACTCGAGGGGGTTCTTGCTTCTAGTTAACTTGAGCTGTTCCACACGCACAGCCAGCAGAGATTAAATTAGAACGAAACACGAGACTGGAGAGGTCCCGCAAAGACACACACATAGACACGCTGTCAAACAGTCCACACTTTGTTATATTTATTGGTCTTCATTCTTTTGATGCAATATTACATTATGTTATTATAATATCTTCTCCTTCCAAGAAGTAATCATTTAAGCATCCAAGGAAATGAATTAAACCCTGACAATTACAGATACGGAAACAGGGCAAGGCTGTTTTAATCTGGTATGCCGGACCTGCATAAGGTCATGCAGCTTAGTGGGGGTCAGACAACAACAAAAGGCCTGCCATCAGTTTTTCCACAGCTGCCTGAGCCACTGTATGTGTTGTGTGTGTTATCTTGTATGGTCTAATTTTAAGTCAATAACTGGCAATAATTACAGAGGATCATTCATGGTCAGTTAAACAAAGACACGCAGACAGAAACCTTTGTTTGACCTTGATTAAGACTGATCAGCGCAGTCATTACAGACATAAGTAACATGCATAAATAAATTATGTGTTATGTGAATAACAAATCTTAAGTAAAGTAATATTAATAAATTGCATATATAAAGGTTGTACCTGTCACGTTCTGGACCGGCGTAGCCATGGTCCCGTGTCTGGGTTTCTGTTTCTGGGTTTTCTGTTTCGTTCTGTGTTCTGTATATGCCAGCGTTAATGCTGAGGACTTTATGTTCGGTTTATGCTTTGTGTTTCGTCATGTTCTGTTTTCACTATGCCCAGAGGTCCTGATCATGTTCCTGTTCTGTTTTGCCTTTATGATGGTTCTGTTATAGCGTCTAGGAGTTCTGTCTGTCATGTTCTTGTGTTATCCCCATGTCCTTGGTTCTCGTGTGTCTCCTTCATGTTCCTGCCTGGTCCCTCATCCCTGCCTAGGGAGTCTGTGCTCCTCCCCCTTGTTCTGGTGTGTGTTCCCCTGTTACCCTGTACTGGTCTTCCTATAGGTCTCATGCCATGTTTAAGTGAGAAACCCTTAGGCCAAGTCTGATTCTCTGTAATGTCCCTGCCCAGTCAGTGTGTACTTTCTGTGTGTGTAGCCTAGCTTGTGTCTCTGCTCCTGTAGTATAGGTAAGTAGGCCCTGTGTTTGTAC
>JBBPDC010000011.1:14649474-14679115 GCA_037974485.1 Hemigrammopetersius urotaenia | reverse complement strand
TAAACTGCATTTCGTTGCCTTGTACTTGTACATGTGTAATGACAATAAAGTTGAATCTAATCTAATCTAATCTAATTAAAACCTCCAACTCCGCCTCTGTGAAGTATGCCGCTCTCTTTTTTTCATTTTGATTGTAAATGTCTTTATGTATGCACCATGCACTCACGTTAACTCTGGGTAACCAATAGGAGCCTGATTAAACTTACTCTTCTCCGGTGTTTTGGAACCGACATACTCATGGTATGCAGGTTTGGGGTGAATCAACCCAGAGGTTATGATTTACCAAATGATAAATTAACCAAGCTTTCTGGAAAACCCCCCTGGTGCTCAAGGAGTGATGCGAGGCGCAAGAGTGCAGGTTCCATTAGATGGATTTTATTACAGAAAAGACACAGACTCTACATTACAAAAACAAAAAGCCACAATGGGCTAACACAAGTACACCTAACAGCAGATACATAAGGAAGGGACCATGTGCAGGAAACATACAGGGTAATCGTGAGGGTTGAACAACCCTTGAAACTCAAACTCATTGAACTTAAATACAGAACCCACTCAAACAAGAACCAATCAAAACACACAATCACTTAATGAAAACACAGGACACCTGACACTGAGACTCTAGACACAACCATACACTTAATTCAAACTCAAGTCTTAAGTCCACTTAAGTCCCAGAACTCAAACCCCAATTGCGGCCTCTAGCGGTCGCTCAGTGGACGTCACAGTACCCCCTTCCTAAAGCGCGCCACTAAAGCGCCCCACACGTCCTCGACCGAATGTGCATTCGCACTTTACCACCCTGTGGTCAGGACGGCCCATGTGGATCCCCTGCGTGTACTCAGCATAAGTGTCCCCCTCGGGACTCACCTCCAGGTTGGCCCCAGAGCAAAGCTCACTTCAGGAGCCCCCTCGGGGGCACACCATCCCTTGTACACCCCCCTAAAAATTAGCCCGGAATATTCACTCTCCCCTGGCCAAGAGGGTCCAAGTTCTGTCTAGGGCGGTCTGCCCCAGTCCTTCTGGAGGGAAACATCCTGGTTGCAGGTGGGGATGCTCGCCTGTCCTTCACTTGTTTGGGAAGCCGTCCCTTGCTGCCCACACAGACTCCCACGTCCCTTTTCAGGACCCGCTTCCCTCGGATGCAGACAGGGGAGCTTGCCTGTGTTCGGGTGCGTTGGGGAAAATGTCCCTTACTGCCGTCACCGAAACTCACATACCTCTCTGCGACAACGCTGCATCCCGCGCGTGATGACAGGGGGGCCTGGCTCAGATCCGGTGAGCTGGAGCCATTACACCGGTGTGGGTCAGAGAACTAGCTCAGTGACCAGCAGCAGAGCCGGAAGAGCATCAGGGGGAACGCCCCTCGAAGCCAGCCTAAATGCTCAGAGCTGGCTCTTCTCACGCACTGTCTCCGCGCTGGCTGGAGTCTGGCTCTCGCTACCTCCTAGACGGCGGTGATGGGGCTGCCATCTTCTTAAAGGAACCCGAGCCTGGGAGTCCGTGCCGGAACCTGCTGCGCCTCTGGAGAGGTTGGTCAATCTGTCACGTCTGGTGCTCGGGGAGTGATGCGAGGTGCAAGAATGCAGGTTCCATTAGATGGATTTTATTACAGAAAAAACACAGACTCTACATTACAAAAACAAAAAGCCACAATGGGCTAACAGCAGTACAACTAACAGCAGACACATGAGGAAGGGACCACGTGCAGGAAACATACAGGGTAATCGTGAGGGTTGACCAACCCTTAAAACTCGAACTGATAGAACTTAAATACAGATCCCACTCAAACAAGAACCAATCATAACACACAATCACTTAATGAAAAACAGGACACTGAGACCCTAGACACAACCAGACACTTAATTCAAAATAAGAGCCCCAGAACTCAAACCCCAATTGTGGCCTCTAGCGGTCACTCTGTGGACGTCACAACCATATGGAACGTTTCTACACATCAAATTCATAATAAATGGTGAACATGCCAAATGTGTCACATTTAGGTGTGTTCTATACATACTGTATATTTTAGAAGTGTATTTTCCAAAAGAACAAATCATTTCAAGTAAAGTAGGTTTGCTGTCAGTACAGCCATGAACATAGAACACGGTGAAACAAAACATTCCTCCAGAACCATGGAGTAACACAAAGAACAGAAACAAACGCATTTGACCAGGGGTCCCTGAAAATCTCATGAATGGTAATCTTCTCTATAAATTCTCTTAAATCTGCTTCTATGATAAATCCTTCTTTAAAAAATATCCTTCAATATTTTTTCTGACTCCGCCATCCAGAGGGGATGGATTCCACTTCTGTTTTTTAAACAGTTTTGAATTGGACATTTTTCTTGCTTTTGTTACATTCAGTTGTTCATTCTGGATGAACTTAATGTAAATGTGTTCAGTGCCAACCAATTAAATTGGTAATATGCTTTGTAGTAACCTATTGTTTTCTATGGCACATGCAGAGTGCAAAATAGTCTCAAATGAGAATTGAATTTTTGTTGTAACTTCCCATTCTAATTTTTTTTGCCCTTATAAGCAGTACATATAAACCTTATGGCGTATATATATATGTGTGTGTGTGTGTGTGGCTGTATGAAAGGGATATAAAAAAACACTGCCAAAGGAAAATCATTACAAATGATGGCTTTTAATTTTTTGTTATTATCACTTTATCAGCATACAATTATACACATTCAAAATGACAATGACTGTTCTTTTGGTTGTAATTATGACTGGCTTGTAAGTACACTTTACCTCTAAGTCTATACCTTAATTTTTAGTTGAATTCATCCAGATCTTTTAAAAAGTCATTTAATAAGTTATGAAATGAAATTATAAAATACATTTGTACATGTTTCCTTTTCCTGGCACAAGAACGAAAAACTCCACAGTCTCAGAGAAGGGTGTGTTAAACACATTTTGTCAGGCTGTTAAAAGGGTTAAACCGTGTTTTAAAAGAAACAGAGTTGCCCTTAACTAAGCGCAAAATTGTGTTTTGTTAAGGATGTGTTGTTTTAACCCATGTGTTTTAGAGTGCACTATGTAGCCTAATACTAAATTTAATACAGGTTTCATACAAATGTGGCTTTGTACTGTACTGTGTTGTTTTTGTCTGATAGGCTGCTGAGGGGTCGCGTGGGGTCCATGGTGGGGTAAGTGCCATTCTTCATTTTGCTCTGACACTGACGAAGCTCTGCTGCATAACCCTCAAAGCTGTCCTCCAGACTAACCCCGCCCACACCGATTATTTTGTTTGAAGGACACGTTGCCCCCTGGTGACAGCTGGCTGGAGGACAACTTTCTCCACAATCCTTCGCACCTGAGGGAGAGAAATGTTTAAGCGTGTGGAAGGGCATCTGGCAAAAGAAATGAAAAGAAAAGCAGGAAAGATAAGAATCTGTGTGTTGGTCTGTTAGTTTATAATTTAGTCGACTGATCTCACACTTTAGTTACTTTTAGTTAAAGGTGGAACTGGTGGAACATGCAGAGATTTATTTTAGAGTGAGGTTATATGTCTGGTTATGGTGCACAGAGGTGTAACTGATAGAGTGAAAAGATTCAGTGACAGGCATCAGATGCAGGAGCTTGTGTGCTTGGGGTACAATAAGAAAGCTGAATGTGCCATTTTAGAACAGTCGTTCTTAATTTTAATGCATTTTTGCACATTTTGCATTTTTTCTTGCTGTAACAACAGCAATTACCATCTTTTTAATTAAGCAGCACTTAAAAGCTTACAATGTATAAGTTAGAGGTATTTTGCATCAAACATGCAGACCTCTGGGATGATATCTGATTATGTAAATTTGCAGAAATCTTGTTTTTGTCCACCATTTCTGCACCAACCAAGTATCCAAAAACAGTATAATAGATGTTCCTTTGATGGTTACCTTTATCTGAATCGGTGAAAATGTGGTTTAATTTAATTGGCAATGTGGTTTATTTCACAATCAAAGATGTAAAACTGGATTATATTCGAGCTTTCTGCATATGCCAAGGAAGTCAATAAACATCATTATAAAGGAAAACTGGACATTTGCAGCAACACACACTGAATTATCCATTCATTAAATTATGGCCTCACTGTGTTTTACTTTCTTGCTGAACACAAATGAATCTTCTACAGCAGGATGGGTAACTGTAATCATGGGGGGTGCAGGTTCCTGCACAGCTTAAATGCTTGAATACATTCGATTAACTCATCAGTTAATTCCCAGGTTTATTTAGACTGGAGAGAAAAGAAAACTATACTGGACTCCAGCCCGAAGTTGCCCTGATTCTCATGTACCGTATATATCTAACCACAAGGTGGCAGCATTTATTTGCATCACAGAGAGCCCATGCTGCTGCAGAACTAATTGTGGGAAGAGAATATTTCAAATAGGTTTTCATATATTTTTGCAGGAATACTCTCTAGGATGCGCAGTACCATTTGAAACCTGAAACACTAAGAGAAACCAGATACAGTTTTATGTTCTGCTAGGCTGAATGTGATGGATGTGATTGGTGTACTGTATCTTACTTTAAAATCAAAACAACAATAACAAAAAAATCAATCATGCGAATAAGAAGCAAAATTCTGTGCATGCACCAGTATCACTTATTGATGCAATTATTGGATTTTATATAATATGACAGTTCCACACTATCTGATTTTCAAGGATTATGTTGTGTCTTGGTCATTAAATGGCATTCTGAGCGTCCTTCACAAAATTAAATCAGAACACAAAGATAAAAAAAGAAAAAGTTTAGAAGAAACAAAGAGGTCGAAAAGAGTGGAAATGAATTATGAGGAGCAACACTATACATGATCACAGGCACGTCTAGTGTGATTTCACCTTTAGGGTTTATTAGACATACAACATCAGTGAGCTACATAGGAGGCGGGATGGTTTGCAATTCAACAATGCAACTTCAGAAGCATGTGTAATGACTGTCTCACGGTCTTTGAATGAGCTTGGTTTAAGTTTGGAACGTTTAGGCTTTTCTCTGACTGTAAACTGATGAACCTTTCAGCTTTGTTGAATTGCAGCTTGGGAGGAAGGATGGAAGGTGAGTCAGCTACTAATTAATCACTTGCTACAAAATGAATAAACACATAGGAAAATACTTCTCTATCATTAGTATTTTAAACACACTAAGTTTAGAAGCACCTGTCGACCCTCTGTGGAATCCATGAAATACATTTAGCAAAAACTATTTTGTTTTAACCCTTAGAAGTTGAGAGTTATTGATTTTGTTTTGCTATACTCCTGGAATGCAATCCCATGATTACATATAGTTATGCAATGAATTATGTTTACATACAATTTACATTCCATCAACAGGTTCAAGTCAGCACTGCTTACTTTTTGAAATCAACAAAGCAAGCCTATATAGAACAATATATTCAGATCATAATACCATATCAGAATAATAGTTAGTATTGGATTACATGATGCTGTTGTTATCACTGACAATAACTTCCAAGGCCTTCTAAGGGTTGAAGCGAGCAAGTAAAACATTTTACAACATTTCTGTTATTTACAGTAACAGTATAAAACCATACAACATAAAGTGCACGTCAGATCTACCTGACCATGTTCATATAATTACTTCAGATGTCCATTCCTGGCACTGCTATTCACGGACAAACATCAGCCACCATACACAAACACCCAGCACACACACTACAGGACACACAGCTAGTCATGTGGGAGAAATACCTGAGCTGGGCTTGCTGTGGGCGCACGTCGGTGGTGGGGTGTAGTTGGCCTCTGGCAGGCTGCCTTCGTGTGGGAGAGGGGGAAACGGTACAGGGGGCAGTAAGGTAGAGTTGGGGCTGGTGATATCTCCCTCCCCTACTAGTGTCAGGTCACCCAAGCTCTCCCCGTTCTGTCCCTGGGTTTGGTGGGCTGGCCGAAGTATGGGGGAGAGGGGAGGTGTGAAAGGGACAGGCTCAGCTTTGGGACTGTGCGGGTGACCATTAGAAGTGGTGGGCTGAGATTTGTTTATGCCGTGGCCTGGTTTTTGGGAGGTGGGGGTGGAGCAAGCAGGTGGGCCACTGGAGTCAGGCTCCAGGCGCAGGAAGTCAGGCAGAACCAAATCTTCTTTTCTCAGCAAGCCTCTCTGATCATCAGCACGGCTGCTCTGAGCACGACTCAGCAGCTCAAAAAACTCTGAGAGAAACAAAATTTCAATTCAATTCAATTCAATTTTATTTATATAGCGCTTTTAACAATGGTCATTGTCACAAAGCAGCTTTACAAAATGAAATAAATGTGAAATAAATGTGTGTGTGAATGTGTGTAAATGAAGTGCCTCTGATGAGCAAGCCAAGAGTAACGGCGACAGTGGCAAGGAAAAACTCCCTAAAATGATAATAATCAATATATACATATATAGTAAACCACCAATTAATTGCAGTTCAGCAGTCGCTGCTTCAGTCTCTCGCAGATATTTTTCAGAGAAACGAACTCCTGCACATTTGCAGAAACCGTAGATATCCTGCACATTTTTTTTGTTCTTTTGTGACTTCCGAGCCTCATCCTTCATAGCACTGCGCCCAAACATAAACAACAAACACGAGGACAGGGGGCGTGGCAGATGAGGCCCTGACATCACAGCTTTGTCATGGCAATATATATTTTGTCATGTATTTTTATCTAAGTGTTCTTGTGTTTTTTGTTTTGTTCTTCTAAAAGCCCTGCATTTTTATTACTGTAAATTAAATACATTTATTATTACCAAAGAAAATGACAGTGCATACCAAAGAAAGCATGAATTACAGTAGTCTATATAGGGGTGACATCAGTGTTTTACATTCTAGCACTGCGAGAGACAGAAATTCAGTGTACACTGTACAGCACGAATACAGGTTTACTTTTAAATTTTTAAGGGTAATGTCTTAAGCTGAGTTTAAAATGAAATTAAATTGTTTTGGAGCCATATTCGGGGGAATATTTCGGGTTTACCCTATAACCCTTTAGACATTTTTCTTAACCACATCACATATTTGAAGTTTTTCACTACATGTGGGTGTTCTTGGAACGTTTACTGTATACATAAAACATACTGATGTTACATAGCTAATTTATATAATTTTCCCACCAAGCATTTCAATTTCTCATATAGAAACAAATTTAAACTATGTTGATGTGTGCAGTCATGCATATATATTTACAGCACATTTTAAGCTGTAATATCAGACTTTAGTTCAAACTGAGTTTGCAATGTTTTATATATTTTTTTTGTCTGCTATACATATAAAGAGGATCTGATTCCTCACCTTCAGCTTCATCCAGATGAATTTTGTTGCCTTTCCTCTTCTGTGATGGTTCTGTGATAGGCTGCTTATCTCCACCCTCGCCTCTCACAGGTTTAACTGACTTGTTATCCGCCTGTTGATGCAGTGACAAGGTAAGGAGCAGGTTATTCTTTGATGCAGACAGTAGGGTTGCTGGTACACATATATTAACTGTTTTGAAATAAAGCATGCGCTACCCAAACAATTAGGCAAACAGCAAACATGTGGTCAAAGACACATGATTAGATAAATCATTTGCAGGACACACCTGGAGGTACCGTTAACAAATGTACCATGCAAATACCATGTCACACAAACACTTACCGGTGTTGACAGACCCCTACTGGTAAGAGGTGGTGCCTGGGTTTTGGAGGATATCGTCTTAGACTTGTCTGTTTTGAGAGAAAAACAGAGCACAGTTTTTGTAATGGCTATCACAGATGACCTCGAATGTACCACAAGACTATAAATGTGTGTAGGAGTTTGTCTCCTATCACTTGGAGGATACTCACTCCTGACACACTGAAATACTCAGCGAAAAAGTGAAAAATGTGTGTAGGTGTATGTGTATTTTCAGGATTCAGATGTCCAGAGAAAAACAGAGATAAGCTATAAAGTTAGTTTTTATTTAAACTTGCAAACAAAACAAAAAAAAACCAATTTTACAATTTAGCAAAAAGCTAAGATAGAGAAAAGTATAGGAATGTACAAATCTGCATGACTTCTAGGTCAACATATACACTTAAGCAAGTTTGTGAAACTGGCCATTTTAATGCCTTGACAAAAAAGATCAGATTTTTCAGTCTTCAGTCTTCCATTGAAGCACTTGTTCACATGACTGTCAAGTGGTTCTAATTTACACAAATTAGGGGAGCTCATATCACCTCATGTGCATGCTGTCATTAAAGAAAATGAGGGAACTACCAAAGATTCAGCTTTTCATATTTTATGACGATGATACAATATGTAACACAAACGTTTGTTATAGATTTGAAAAGAACTCGACATACCAGATTTTCTGTTATAAACCTTTCTCCCTCCCTCTCTATTTCTGTCTCTCTCTCTCTGTATATATATGCAATGTGTGTATTATGCATACGGAATATATGTATAACCCCATATCCTGAGAAGGTAAAACCAAAAAATGCAGAATACAGTACCTTTGGAAGAACTTGGATCTGCCCTCTCTAGGACTACTCGTAGGCCATCAAGGTTGGATATGGGCAGTCCCAGATCGAGTGCCTCTGTCTCCCCACTCTGAACAACGAGAAATAGTAATATTTAGCTTCCATAAAAAGCATTAAGCCATTACCATTGAGGCTCACAAGAAATTTAAATCAGACATTTCACAGATCTAGATTGAACTGAATAGTCACAAAATATGGCCCTGTACATGATACAAATCTGTCACTCAGATGCATGCGAATCAAATAGGCTTAAATAAGCACTATTGCTTTCAGTTTACTTCTTTTAGGGGAAAACAGTGTCATTGCAATACAGTTTACACACATGCAACTGATGTTTGAATCCTGAAATTATTCTACACAACAGGACACAAGATTTAAAGTGTTTCTATGGTTTTATGTCTATTTACTCATTTCTTTATTTTATTTGGGTTTCAGGAAACGTCCAGATTTTAATTTATAATTTACTTATTGTTTTAATGTTAACAGTCAGAAAGGAGCGGTTCAGGATACATTTCACTGTGTGTTGTACTTGTATGACTGCATGTGACAAATAAAGTATCTTGAATCTTGAATTTTAGCACCAGTCCCCCCTGATAATGGAACATGGTCTTTTTAGAACAATTGACAAAAATAAACCTTCTGTTTTGTGGAGAAGGGAGTGAGCTATATTTATAGCTATTACAGTCCAAATTCTGGGCAGTGGTCTGCCAGTTTTGTAACATTCATTTTTAAATCTAGCTTAGCAGATTGGCTTTGACCACTGTTTCACATGTAAGCAAAGAAAAAGCAGTGAACTGTAGGCCACACCATCCACCACACCCTAAGACATTCACTTTAGTAGCAGTAATACAGATCTCAGAGCAGTTCTGCCCTTTGTCCGAAACCACGTCTGGTCCTTTTAATGTGGGAGAAACCGGTTCTAGACCAGCACTTTCACATAGAATCTGTAACCATCCTGCCCCACCCTTGTTTAGCCACAGATGTGGTGAATACTGCCACAAATGTATGTTGCCATGGCAAAACTACTCACAATTCTGGCCACCAGGTCGCTAAGGCGGAGGCCGTACTTGGCAACCACAGGGCGCAGGACTTCGGCGACGGGTTTGGTGGGCTTGGCTTTCAAGCCCACTGATCTGTTAATGGGCACCAGATCCAGTCTGAAAATAGTAGACACATGAGAAATATTTATAGCACAAGTTCACAGCCATGTATGTGTTTGATATTCTTTCCCATGCGTTATGAATCTCAGGAAAACAGGAGTAAAGGTTTGTGGAAAGTAGGTAACTGAGTGGCCCCTATAGAATGCAGAACAACCTTTAATACTGAGCTCTGTTCTCATATAATGACATAAAGTGTTATATAAAGCAATAAAGTGTTACTGCTCAAATGTCACTCTATTCTTGTTGTTTCAATAAATAATGTATATAAATGTATTTTATTAGAGTTTACCTGAATAAAGTACGTTTCTCCAGTCGAAGGTCTCTGCAACTAAGAGTCATGCTGTCTTGGTCCAACACCAGTGGCTTTAAGGGAAAAACAAATACACAATCAAGACATTAGAAAATGTGTTACAGGCTGAAACAAACAATCAGTACAGGGGTATAGCTGAGAGATAGATAGTAAATAAAGTGCTTGTACCTTCTCTCCTCCAGTAAGGAAGAGGTCAACTGCGGCAAGGTTGATGTGCTGTTTCTGGCAGAGCTCCAGCAGAACATGTCTGATGGAAGCCCCCTGCCTTAGAGGCACACAGCAGCTTGATCCATCAGGAAGTGTTACTGTGCATGATCTGATTGACCTCTCTCTGTCCCTCTGATCACACTGCCACACACACACACCATACATTTAGAGAAGGCACTGAAATGCTAAAATGCACCCTACTAAATACTGAAGCACTGATTTTACATAACAACAAGTTCAGAAGCATATTTACTATAATTGTGAGCTTGCTCTCTGTGTTTTGGCGTACTGAGTCCTATTTTTTTTTTTACTTTTTGGGACTGCAGCCCTGTCCCAGAATTCATCTGGTTCAGACACTTTCCCACCGATCATGAATAAAAAGAGAAATTTTATCAGAGGTATCCTATGGTAGTCCCTTTCATAAACTGGCTGCAGCATAATGGGTCCCAGTGATTCATCAAACTATGCAAATACAGCGCAGTATTCACTAGAGGTTCATCATGATCATTGTACAGCAGTTACCTCATTTCTCCCAGTGGATGTGTTTAGCTCCTGACTGGCACTGGAGGACAGAGACCCCTGAGACTCCCTCCGTCCATTACTATCTGGAGAAACATAAGGTAAAGACTGTAAGATTCATGATGTTCACAATATCTATCAAATTCCAGAACACAACAATTCAAACAGTGCATCCCAGTCAGAGCTTATAATTGCATGTATATATTTAAAAATTGTACAAATCTACAGAAACCTACAAGTGATCAAAATTATGGAACTAAGTGCTGACACAAATAAATAAGTGACACCATACTTACTATAACTGAAATCTGTGATTTCTCTTTTCTTTGGCCCTTTTCCAAAGCTGCGGTTTCTGTACCAGGAGAAGATACCGTTTTTCCTGTCGGAGTCATCTCTAAGATCATCGCTTGACCTGCCTGTTCTACACCTGCGAGTGTCCTGTATTACAAAGAAGCCGATATCACAGCAATTCAGAGAACATATAAAAAAAACCCTAAATAATATCAAAAAGCAGTTTTATGTTTAAATATTTGCTTTCCGATTATAAATGTATACACCAGGATTTTATTTATTATCTTTATTTTGTCTAAAGTGGTTATCACCTGTGTCATAGCAACGGCCGTGTTACCTTTTTCGGAGTGGAGAAAGCAGAGCGGTCTGAGCTGTGTTTGGAGGGGGCAGGGCTGCAGGGCACCTGGTAGGGGTCAGGAAGAGGTCGTCCCTCGACCTCAGCCAGCATACACTCTTGATACAGAGAAGATTTCAGGAAGCGAGCATAGCTGTCAAACTTCATCAGGTTAAAAATCTGTAGAGACAGCCAGGATAAAACAGTTATTTCAACATTTTGTTGAATTATTATTATTAGCAGAAGCAGTTATAGCAGTAGTATAATTACTTGCAGAAGTATAAAAATACTTAAGTGTCTACAGTTGTGAATTTGAATGCCTATATATAAAGTACAGCCAACCTGTAGCTGTGGCTGTTTGAACATGTCAGGTCGTGGTGCAGTGAGAACATCGTCTGCAAGCTGAGCCTGGCTGTCAATGTTCACTGGAGTAGTGGCCTTGCTGGACAGAAAGCTGTTGTAGATTTCTTTGGCCTTCTGGGATAACTGGTGACAACAACACATCAGCACGATAATTAAAATGAGAAAACTACTGACATGGAGAAAGACAACCTTTGGTATTTATAATCCCTTATACCACTGAAGATTTTTGCCGCAGTTTCCAAGAAAAACTGTGGAATCTCACTAAAGAGCTGGGGGTTCACATGGTCAACATTTTTGAAGAAATGGAGAGCAAAGGGTTACTTAAACTAACATTTAACAAAAACATTTAAAAGGATTCAAGCTACACATTTTTGTCCACCAAAATATTTGAATTTACTGGGCTGACTTTGCAACTAGTGTTGCTTTGGTCAATGAAAATTATGACTAAATATCGTTGTCAACTAACATCTATCGCGTGACAAAAACAAGACGAGACGCAGCGTAAATGCTGGTCATGTGACGGTAACTATAACGAAATATATCATGTAATATTGTTGACGAATAAGAACAAGACTAAATGTGGTTTACAAAATAAAAATTGTGCAAAATGTCTCTTTGTTTTCGTTGACTAAAACGAGATGAGATGTTATTTCCTGTACGATAGGAGGTGGGGGGAAAAGTCCTGGGACGCTTGACCTTAGTGTGGAACGGTGTTATTCCAATACTTTTGTCCAATGAGAGGCGCTGTGAAATAAATCTATCTTGAGGGGACAAAAGTAAAGGCACACTAGGCCAATATAGTGCCAGGGAAAGAGAAATGACACACAGCAGCCTTTCCCATATCCATGCAAAAAAGCTGATCCTAAATTGTTCTGATTTGGTTGTGTAGACTATATTTGTTCAGGAATTAAAAAAAACCCAAAACATTCAGGCCTACATAGTGAACATGAAGACTTTTAACAGTTTTACAAATTTGTGGTTTATGGCAATAGACATTTTCATATTATTTGCACTTTTTAGTGATGTGATGTTATATTATTTATTTATTTTGTTTAAATTTATGTGTGTACTTCTAAGTCCTAACATATTTGGTTTGCAAAATAAATGTCGTAAATTCAAATCAGAGTCTTCCGTGTCTGGAATGGATGTACAGTATTCTTGAGTCTATAAGGTAACAACAATATAATACTAAGATAACCTTGTTTGAATTGTGAAATAGTTTTGACTAAAAGAAAATTTTTATTTTGTCTATTCTGCTACGTACTTCTACTATATTGATTGGGTTAAATAAAATTGATTAGGTTAAATAAAATTTCACAACACTATTTGCAACTAACAAATGACAGCACAACCCTTTTGGTATGCTATTTACGCACACACCTACTTTCTACAGGTGTTAATAAACCTAGGGAAAATACATATTCCAGTAATCACATCAATGTAGCACAACAGTCACTACAGGCAGATGTGTGTGCACGTTCCTGTTGGAGTAAACTTCTTGGCCTGCCCTTACAAGTTGAGCTACTTTGCTGGAAAAACACATAACTTTGATCACATGGAAAATCAGGTTGTGCATCAAAGACTGATAACGAGAGGGAACGAGTTGAAAAAGGCTGGTATGACAATAACTACTGACCTGCTTGTTGTCATGTTCGGGGACTTGGCTGAAGAATTCACATGCCTGCCAGAATAAGATGTTCTCTTCACTGAACTCCTTCTTCAGAAACTCCTGCATGAAAATAAACACATATTTCTGTAATAATCAATGCTAGGTGCATGCTGAAATGAGAGATGTCAAAAAAAAAAGGAATCTAGCCAGAATTCACACAAGGGTACACTTACGGAGAAGTAGCGCACCCCAATGGGGTCCTGAAGCAAGCGTTCAAAGCAGATGGCCCATGATGCAACACGGCGATCCGAGAGCTGGTGGTTGTTGGGGACGATGGGCAGGCTGCCGTTACTCTCCAAACTGCTAACGCTACCACAGTTGTGCCGCTCCATGATGCCTCGCTCTACATGTGGCAAAAAGAAAACACCAAAGCAAAGATCAGAGGTGAAAATAGCCTAAATAAAAAATAATAATAATTAATTTACTCCAAAATAATTCATTTACTCAAAGTAGAGAGTGTTCCCAAGTGGAGTGCTCTAATGCTCTAATGACTGGAAATAGAGTTTTCATACCACTATGCTGAAACATATTGAGAAGTATCTCTAGCCATAGTATAATAAAACGCTTTTTAATTTTAGAACACTTCATTCTCTTTTTGTTGTTTCTCCACTGTACTGGTGTTCTGACCAAAGATACATCTTTGAAAATCACGTGACAAACAGTAAAATGCTATGCCTGTCTTCCAAGTCAAGTCGTGTGTACAATCTAACTGTCAGTTAGTCCGGTCAAAATGTGAGAAGATGCATGCATTTGTATAATATCAGTGCGGCACGTTTACATGTTTACATGATAACAGATTTACCCTGAAATGTGGCAGCCACCATCAGCCAAATTGTATGTTACATAAACATATAAGCTTAAAGATGCAACGCTCTCCATATTATCATGTGTCTTAGTCACACGTGGTTAGGATGTGTGTCATTTATATCATTTGTCTTCCTTGTAAGAGATACTGGTTTGTAGACAAGCCCAGACAGAGCCTCTAACTGTCACAACCTCTAACAAACGCTAATCAGTTCCTTGTCAATTCAGTCTTGATATTACAGCCCGTTCACAGCTGCACAAATGGCCGAGCTCCAAAAGGTCTCAGCACCACCTTAAATATACATCCACAAATGATGGGAAACATGTGAAGAGAGAACCCCACAGTGAAAAAAAGTTATATGAACTGTGTACCAAAAGTTACCAGACTAGAAGTCTGATTAAAAGTTTAACTGATGTCAGAAGTTATTTATGCAGAGATACACGGGTTAGCAAGCATTTCAAAATGTACTTTAGATAAGATATTCAGAAAACAAACCTAAACAAAGACCAATAACAACTACACAGCAAGCCCAAGATATCAATGCTTTCTGCATACCACTACTTTAGGCTAAAAGAATATCTTACAATGTAGGTTGCTACAAATGTACGTTGTTTTGAATGGACTTTTTGGTTCAGCCCAAAATTAAAGAAACCTTTCACAGTATTGTAAATGTTACAAAAGAAGTGAGATTTACAGAACGGAAATTTAATATTCTATTAGATTTGTATGCCATTTTAATTACTCTTTCAGTCAGAAGGACTTAGCAAATAAGATGTTACAGTTAAATAAGTAATTAATACTTATCAGGACTGCACCCTTTTTGTAGCACTAATATCCGTACATCAGTATAAATGATATTTTGACCAGCACTAACAATGTGCTGACAAAATATAGGCCCAAATGCTTAGTCTGCCTTATTTACAATTCTTGGAGCTTGTTGAACTGAATGACAATGGCTTCCAAATGTCATGAAAAACCTTTGTATCATTATACAATTGTACTAGATTTTAAAAAGCAAATACTCACCACCGTCTGACGCAGCTGACTGAAAAAGAACAAAGAAAGACATGAATGAGAAACAGTCATCCTGACTCTGTGAGGAAAGAGGAGAGGAAAGCACTGGGTAAGAGGAAGAAAGAGTGGAGATATGAGAAATGTCTGGACTGTAGGGAGTTCCTCCTGACATCTCAGCAACCTTTCTCATCCTGACTGTGTGTGTGAGTGTGTGTGTGTGTGTGCATGTGTGTGAGCTGTGTTTGTGGAAAGGGGTGGGTTTTTACAAAGGGATCCTCAGACGCGCCTGTTAGTGTAGCTGTGGATGGGCCTTGGTGGCTTTGCACACAGCTGTTCACACCTCTGCTCAGGGTACCACCCACACATGCATACACACACCACCAAATGACCTGAGCCAGGCCTATTCACACACACACACTTGGCCCAGACTGTCTGCAACCTAAACAAAGGGCTTTGCCCAAGTACTTCAAAAGCAATAAAATTGCTCACACACTAGTAGCTCAGCAGTTACTGTGGGTGTGCATTTGTGATTTCTGTTAACTGAAGGGAAAGAGAGAGAGAGAGAGAGAGAGAGAGAGAGAGAGAGAGAGAGGACAAAAATAAACATCCAAGTTCCTAGCATGTGGTAACTGACCCAAATACGGCCCAGATATAGTGATATCCTTTAAATCTACACCATGTCTAATAGACATAGGGTTTTGTGTGGGTGTGTTTTCAGACACACACCCACACCCACACCCACACCCACAAACACATACAAACATGGTAAACTTGCATACAATGTCATTCTTATCCTGCAGATCCTGCATATAAGGAGTTACATATATATGGACCACATACAATACTGTGGAAGTTTTAGGCAGTCAATAAAATGGTTTAGAACTCAGCAGTAAAATCACTAACAATAAAATAAACACTGTAAAGAATATTGTGTTCTAATGCGCTGGCTCTTACATTCTCAGTGTACTTTGGCATAGATTTGTTACATTCTAATAGCAACACATGATCTAATTTAATGAAAGCCTGATTCATTGAAACAAATATTGGAAGGTAAATAGTGGGTTTTCTTGAGGATATGTCTGGACATGATTAAGCTAACACACTCCCAAAAATAAAACGAAACAGTATTTTATTTTTATATATTCTTGTGTTGCTGTTATTCTGAACAAATTAATAACCAGATAAATACCTTCGCAGGTAATTTTCTTAGTGACCTAAGACATACTCTACATAAAATGAGATGGATGAATGATCCTACCTGCTGACACTGATTAAGTGATTGAGTGTGTGTAAGTGTGTGGGTGCTTGTGTGTGTTTATGGGTGGTACCACAAATACATACACTATTTATTCAGTGGGAGGAAGTGTTTAAAAGCCTTGGGTGCTGATCTCTCTATATCTCCCTCTGTTCCCAATGCCAGCCTCCTGATTTGCTCTCTACCTCCATCTGAACCGTGGAAGTGGCCAATGTAGAGAAGGTGAGCAAACACAATGTAGTCAAAGAGCAAAGAGGTCCAAATGACAAGCTGTTGGAACTGCAGACAAAATGTGATCTTGTCTTATGTAGGTGGTTGGGGTTTATTGTTTATAAGCTACACCATGCATGCTCACATGCATTTACCCACACTCTTAGTGCACCAAAATTAAAGTCCCAGTCCTCAGACCTCAGAACTGTTTGCCATTGTGTGTTATTGTGTCAATATCAGCTCATCAGCAGTCTCAAAGGGTGCATTCCTTCCCCAGCATGCCTCCCTTTGCAAAGCTGAGATCACTGAGCACATAAAGTGTGCTCAGGATAATCGGGTGGGTATTCATATGCTAATTAAGGGTTTAACAGAAAAATTGGCCAGGATCAGGGTCTTTCAAGTGACAAAATGCATGCCTGGTATAATTAAGTGCATTCAACTGTATTTATACTTAGTTATTAAGTATATACACTTGTGTTCAAAAGTTTGGAATTAGTGTTTGCAACTAGGTTAGTTGAAAAGAGGTACAAAAGTACTGTACGAAATTGTAAACTGCCAGTCCTGTTCTAAAATCATTAGTAAGACACTTGAAAGCTGCGAAATCAAGAAATCAAGAATTCATCATATTTCAAAAATGCAGATAAAATCTCAAGGCCAAGAAATTGACAAAGCATATGTAAACAGATTAATACACTAGATTACATATGATCAATGTTTAATGATTACAATTTCATTCACTTCTTTGTCAAAGAACATTTAAATTTTTGAATAAAACATTTTCAAATGTCTCTTACTGAATAGCTGAGTGGAGACAAAAAGATAAACACAGCTAAAGCCTCTTGTGTATCTGTTTTCAACATAGCCTAGTCCAAGAATGCTCTTAAGCAAACTCTACAGATGAGAGAGAGAAAAAGACAGGCTCCAAAAAACCACAAGCCTTCATCGGGTGGCCACTTCAAAGTGTGAACAAGCTTGAGGGCACAGATCTGTGCAGGCCAGTACCCTTGCTCCATACAAAGATAAAAAAAACGTAGACCTGACGTGTTGTCTTTAGACACACAAAGTCTGTGCATTTGCTTTATCTTGATCCAGCTAAATTCTGCTAACAAGATTCATGCTCCAAGATGGGTTTATTTAGTGCAATGATCTGCCGGGCAAGCAACTGCTCCTTTCTCCAGTGCAGAGGAACCTGCTTGTAAGGCAGAGCATGGCAAGGTTTGCTCATTCTCCTATTCAAACAACCCTCATGGTACTACCCAAGCCACTCCAGCTCCACACTGAACCCCGTCTTGGCACTTTTGCGGTTCAGAAAGAGGTAGAGACCAAATCAGGAGGCTGGTAATGGCAAACAGAGGGAGAAAGAGAGATCAGGCAAACAGGCAGCTATGACATGTTAGTCACTCACAGAAGAAGCAGCTCAGTTAATAAACTGCCTCCACCACCCTGGAATCCTCAAGTGGAACACTGCGGTAACAATTCAACTCACTTCAAACCACAGACAGCACAGCCACCAGTGACACGTGTTTCAAACTTTGGTGATTTAAATATATCCCAGAGGCCCATTAGGAAGCATGTTATTATGCAGTGCAAGGGGATTTCAGCAAGAGCAGAATGTGGTCGCCACACTGAATGGCGGGGACTACACTGTAGTTTAAGAGATTTATAAACAAACATCTGCCTCATCTCCCCGCTGACAAGTTTCAGACACAAAAGCAAGGCTTTGACAATGAAGAAGAGCTAAAGTTTTAGAGAATATAATGTAATATATTTTATAAGTTTGAATAAAAAACATAACTGTGACAAAGCAGTAACAGTGATCATCACTAAAAAATGTCTGTTTCTGTTTTGCTGTCATTTGTGAAGACCGTCTGACCTGGGTGTGTACCATTAGGGTAGAGAGAGAAGGGAAGAAGAAGGGTTAAACTACACAAGCACCCATGCTGAAATGACTAGGCCTCTGTAGGAGCTTACACATTCAGTGAGTTTAGTCTAATGGCACCACAGCAGGCATTATGATATTCTACTTATCAAAGTGCAGTGAATAACCATAATAATGCAGAATCAATACCTTTCTAACACATACAAATAAAAAGAAAATCAAAACAAAAACAGCTGAATTAACTGATTTACAAGTTTGGGTAAAGCTGTCAACATAGACGCATGGTATGAGACAGCATGACAAGCGGATTAGAGAGAGAAGTCTACCTGGAATTCTGGATAGCTAGTAGCTAGTTATAATAGGATGAACAGTGGTAGGACTGGGACATAGGACTGAGAAGCAGGGAAGATATTGGATGGCTGGATGAGAAAACTTGGATGAGATTGAAATTTATAGGAGGATTCAAAGTAAGAGAAGCTTAGGGCATGGTTCTTCTTCCAAACTTTCATTATTTTGTTGGACTTTTCTTACATTACTACAAGTACACAGAATCAGGAATTCCTTTATGTGTAAACCGACAGATGGTGAGACATGCTCTGCTGCCAGACAGCCTGCATTTATTGGGTTTTCACATTTATCGCAGTAAGCTACGCATGTTAACTTACACTCAAAAGCATGCTACCGCTTCATAGGTTGCTCAAACATTTCAGCCAAGTTTCGGAAGGGGAGGAAATCTAACAAAGTAGAATTAGGATTATCATTTCTAGGGCCTACTTTGCACATACACACTGTGTAGCCAGATTTCAACCAAATCTAACTTTCCTGTGGCTTTAAAACCAGACAAATGTGGTACATATTAAGATTTTAAAAGAACTAGAATTACTTCTGCGCTTGACATGAGGCAAATGTTTTCTTCTGAAAAATGCAGCAACAAAAGCTTTGTTCCTCCTAGTTTCATAAAAGACACACAAAATGACCTATTTTATATGGAATTCAGCAAAACGTTCTTTGTAGCAGATGTATGAATACTACTTTTGCACAAAAAGAACTAGCCGTACTAACATATCACTGCAACCCATGTTTGCTGGGAGCAATCCCATTTCTCATGTGTGATGCCTACACACACCTGCCAGACTCTCTTCCTCTTCCTGACTGCTTACACCTTCTGTGGCACTCTGCAAACAAATTGCACCACACCTACACTATTACTAGGTCAGTAAGAGTGTTGATTTTTGGTGCCTATGGAATGATAACTGCATGATAATCCTGTATTTTAACTTTAAGTTCAACATGATACTAAAATAGAGCTGAACCTGGTTTTAATCCCATCTTAAAAATATGCTGCTGCTAGCTGTCAACAGCTAAAGTTGGATCCAAGGAAGCCATCACTGGTTTTCCCATGTTTTATTGCTTTACAATCAAAATGTCTTAAGAGATTATTATGTGTATATTAACCATTCTGACAGGTCTGTATTATGAATAAACAGTAACCATTCTGACAGTTGCTGTCAACAAAAGGCAAACAAGCCATACGAAGAAGAAGAACAGTATATTCACTGGCTGAAGTTAAAACAGTGTTACAGGAGACAAGCACCAGATCCAAACAAAAGTTCCTGGCATGTCTTAGCATGTTTTAGCTTCTCTGCGATACACATGGACAAAGATGGATTGTGTGGATGGATTGAAGATATAGCCACAAGGCAAACACTGCTTAAGGTGAAGACGGCTGGCCACAACCTTTAAAAAATCAACATCGGAGGCAAAAGAGAAGTGTTAAACACTTCTTCTCCTGACAGCCTGTTTGAAACCCTGCTGAGGCCAGTCAAGACTCACCAGCACAGCTGCTAGAGAGGCGACTAATGAGTAAAGCAGCTGATCTAATAAAGTCAAGCCAATGAAGAATAAACGAGCAAAAAAAAAGACCCAAATGGAAAGATTCTCAGGCATACTTACAGTTTTCTGGTGCCTTGCCTTTCGGAAGGAGAACCTCTTTTTGAGGCTCATCTTTGATTCAACGGTCTTAGTCAGCACGAAGCGTGTGTATATGCTATGCATGTCTCAGTGTATGTGTGTGCACATACCTGAAGATTCTCCACCCAGGATAGGATAGGGAGCACACACGCGCACACACACACACACACACACGCTGAGCCATGTCTAAACAAGTTCACTCGGCCCCCAACATATGACACCAGTAGGAAGCACAACAGAATGAATTCTCCTGTACTGTAGTCATAGCTACATTGTCACACACACACCTCAAGGGCTTTAGATCAAATCACATCCAGGCAGAAAAACTGCAAACTGAATTCTGCCAAGACAGCTCAATCCATCTTAGTTCCCTGCTGGACTTATTTGGAGATGTGTGTTACTGTGTATGATGTCTTATGGGATAAATTTAGTTTTATATTTGTGTTAGAGCAGTTCACTCTGGGTGGGCCTTTCCCAAGGTTAATGAAAAGCTACTGGAGAAGAAATATTATATTACTGTGTTTTCTCTCGCGTCCAACTGTATGTGGGAATGTAACAGTAATTAGTGTGTTTTCGGCTGCTACCACCATAGTCTCAGATCCATTTGGAGAAGTTAACAGTATCTTTCCTAATAACTCTCTAGTGATACATTCAGATATTTAGGCTTTGTCAGCTGCCAAGAGTACCTAGTTTAGATCTGTGTGTGTAGTGGTAACCGCGGAGTTGGGAGGGATGCTTTTAAAGGGTATTCTACAGCATATTTCTCTGTAACCAGATCCAAAGGATTACTACATTAATGTCATGTCATCTGATCACATCACTTTACTTCCAGATTAAAAGTAACATAATTAAAAAAAAAGACAAAACAAATATCATCAGGGAACAAAGGAAAACTATTTTATGAAATGGTGTATGTGATGTGACTGTATACCTGAAAGTATGCACACTAGAAACATTATTTTTTATACTTTTTTATAGATTTTGTCATTGTGTTGTGAAAAGCACAAACATGGCCTGGTTTGGAAATACACACCATACAAGATGAAGCAGAAGACAAACAAACCATTCTGACATTGGTTACAAGTTCCGGACACACAACCAGCTGGTCAGCTTGGCTGCTGTTATGCCAACCACAGAAACTGCTGGAGTAAATTCATGTTGCCTGCACAAGTTCAAAAAACAAACACTGGGTGAAAACACTGGGTTTTTGGTACAAGAATGCTGTTAACGTAATTCTCATAGTTATTCCCCTTTTATAGTTGTCTGTATTGCGATTATTTGAATTGGGATTGCAGTTTGTGTGCTTCCGTGTCACAACATAAAACGAACAAAATGCTGCCTTTATTGTTGGATTCACTGTTTTTGAGTGAGCATGCATACATTCAGAGTAGAATTCAGGTCACCTGAAGCATATTACCATGTTTTATTACAGTCACAATCTCCAGGAGACTAGATGTAAAGTACATTCCTATTCAAACATTTGTTACTTTAAAAAATGCCTTACTGACTCTCTAAAAATGTTGAATTTTTTATAATAATAGTAAAGAGACCTGACACTATTAAAGGGAAGAGTACATTAAAAGATAAAAATAGACATTACATTAGCATTAAAGGGCTAACAATGAGTATTTAGGTGTTCTCTGTGTATGTGTTTTCTGACTGTGAATTCTCTCTAATGGCCATGAGTGCAAAGTGGGTTGTGGATTTACAGTATTGGTTTCCTCTCATTCTCTGAGCGGCTCCAGTAGGGTGAAAACACTTGCACTGACCTCATTCTTCAGTCATACACATATGTGTGTGAAAGTGTCTTTGAATACAGCTTTATGTGATAATGTAGATTGTAGATGTGTGAGTCACGTAGAAATCAAAAAAGACTAATTTCAGCAAAAAGCAGTAAGACTCTGAGGCGAACAATCACATTACAGTCATTTTCAAGGGAGTAAAACAAATCTCTTCCTCTTATCTCAAGCGGACAGCAAACTGCCTGAAAATAACATCAGAGACCTCGGAGGAGACTTCCTTTGAGCCCGCTGGAGAGGGAGGGGAGAAGCTGATAAGACGTGAGAGTGAGACGCAGTAAAACAGCAAGCTCAATCAGATTACTTTAACCTCTTCCATAGCTGAAAATGCATTTTTTTAAAGGAATGCAGCAAAGAGTACAATTGATCAAATTCAAAATTGTGATATTTTCCAAATACATTGTGGCCTTTGATGATATTCATTTTCATTATGTTAAAGAAACCAGACTTTCTACTCTATTTGAAAGGAGTTCAAAGCTGCTTCTCATCTTCTGTGAAATTTTGCACTTGAACACACTGCACGTGCACAATGTGGCACGGTTAAATACTCTGGCAGTCTGGAAAACTATTAAGTTTTAATATGTCTGTCCATAAAATAAATGCGCATTCAAAGATTTATTTTAAGCAAATGTATTATCAGAGCACCATGGGAATGCAAAATGTAAATATACTTCTAAGAATTCAGACGTTTGAATAGCAAAAATAGTTCAAATGGCTATTATAGCCTAAAACATTGTAATAACCTTCCGGCTACTAAAGTAACTGCATTCACATTGTAATTTATAAAGCTGAAGTGGCCTATTTTATTGGTGATTCCACCTTTAAGTGAACCTTATTTACCACCTTGTGTTAAATGGTGCAATGTTACAATTTAACTCCTGGACCATTTAAAAGTGGAATGGAAAAATTCCAGCAAGATGATGGTAACAAACCTGAAGCACTTCATAAATGACTGAACAGAAACTAGGCTTTTCATTCTGAAAACCACCTAAACTGATACTGAATATATGTTACTTTACAAATATTTCATGAAGTTTATGTCTTATATAAAGAAAAATTCTCTTTGTGAAGGAATGTACACATGTGAAAAGCTATCAGAAATGTACATTTAAACTATAAAACACGAAAATGAACACAATAAAAACGTGATTAATTATCAAGCATGAACAGAGGAAGATCTGCTCAGAAACACCAATGAGTGTTTGAGTTCACCAATGAGTGTTTGATGTTCTAGAAATGCTATTTGGACCAGCTTTATTCAGTTGTTCTTTCCAGTGGTAAACAGGTCATTTGTGTGGCAATATTTTTGTTAATTGTCTAGCAGGTAGCAAAGAGGCAACAGACATGTCACAAACAATTTGCAATCTTTGGCCTAAGTGAGCATGTCTTTTCAGGTCTCCCCTGCCCCCAGAAAAGATATACAAGCTTTTTTCCCCCAGAAATATGACCATATCTTAAGCTCGGCTGTGTAGTTGTAACCATCTCAGATCCAGAGCTCTGTCTCAGAAAAATCTGGTCACTCTACACTTTGAGCACTGACAGTGTACTACATTCATTTATGGTTTAAGGTAATAGACTAAGAAAAGTTTTATTTATTTTTGTCAGTTATATTGTTTTCCTTTTTTATCTTGTGAAAATGAGTTCAGTTAGAAGGTCACACACAGCTTGGATAAAACTATTGAGAACCCAGTCATTTGAGTTTGTAGCAAAAACCAACAGTGTGTGCAAATTGTTCTGTTGAGTTGCTACTGCATATGATAATACATGCTTGATAAATAACAATTAAAGTAAAACTGCAGTGATCAGTAACAGAATTTCAAAATGCACCTGTATTGTATTGTTTTTGACTTTCAGTTAAATGAAAGACTTTACAGTTATTTGAAAAATCTTGTTAAAATCTCGCCCTGCCTCGTTCTCGTGAACCCAATATCATGTATCGTCTCATGAGCTGAGTGTCTCGTCACACCTCTAATAGATAAAGATTTCAATATTTCCAGGTTAAAGAGAATATTGCACCACACCAGTATACTGTCTGGTGTGGTGCAATATTCTTATGACAACAATATTCTTATGACAACAATAAAACATGTGACAGTATATTTTCATAGTATTGATTTGCAGGTGTCACATCACATTGTTGTAACTGGTCCCTCCCATTGTCTAGATGAGGTGGTGTGCTTTAAACGCAAGTCACTCATTTTCTATTAACAAATTAAATAACCACAGACCCATGACAGGGCAAGATTTAATGAAATTGTATGCTTTCTTCCAGCAGTGCACACTACTACTCAGATACGTTCCATGCTAGATCAAGTAACCTTTAGCCGTATTTCAACTGAAATACAGGCCTGAGGAATCAAACAGAAGTAAATCTAGGTAACAAGAAGCAACACCGACGTGGAATTTATTAGTACATTTAACATTTATCAGCACTGGAAATATTTTATTCTTTGCTCTGTTCCTCTAGTTTTAGGATACTTTGCGTCTCAATTAAAGTTCAAAGTTCAAAAGTGAAAGCTGAGAGCAACAGCAAAGCAGTCTAAGAATTATACATTAAGGAAGAAATTTGGAACTCTTGTGTTAAATACTAAATTGGAACTAATTTAAAGTTTTGCCATTTACTTACAGGTATCTTTAAATGTTGGAATATTTTGAAAGTATTAACATGAAGGGAAAAAAAATATTAGCTCAACAACATCACAAATTTACTGAAATTTGTGTCACTGGATGAATGAAAACTGGCTTGGTCCATATGGAGATTATTACCTGAGATCCAGGAAACATTACTTTTACCACAATATAAAAGCACACTATCCTGAAATTAAGCTCACATACAAGTTAACCAGTAGCCAGTTTGGTTTCTCTATACTGATGTCATTTATCATCCTGATACTTCATAACAAAAACGCTACTGGAGAAGGATGCATGTTCCATGTCAAGTTCCATAACCTGGGAGCTTAAACTAACTTTCTATGAGTACTTCAGAAAATGTTACAGCATTGTTTTACTCACTGCAGATGCTGTCATTTATCATCATTAAAATCTCCCAAAGGAAAGGATCTACTTAAGTCCAAGCCTTGGAAATTTAATTCATTTTAAAGCACACAGACATAAGCTTAGGCTATGTTGTTTCAGGTACATATTAGTCTTCTCTAGAAAAACTTTCAAAAAGGTCAGCAACAACAACATTGCAAAATTCTTCACTGTTCAGTTTGACCACTGAAATAAACTCACAGTCACCATAATTTCAATTGGAAAACATAACATAACTGACTGACTTATGGATCAGTCACTCACAGATGTTTTAAAACCACTGGCTTCATACCCTATGAACATTTTAATGGCTATGCATTTGCATTTAAGGATCGCACACAGTAAACAATCTACCACTTCTCCCTTCCAGGATGAGTGGCATTAGGGATGAAGGCAGGCAGGCCTCATTTAGCCTCGAGGCAGTGCATCAGTCATCATCTGAGCTTTACCATGACCCCACCCAACCACACTTTCAAAAGTTTTCTCTTCCGCCTTTGTACTGCACTAGTGGTCTTTCCAACTGCAACCTGATGCTTATAATTACATGACAGAACCCTTTCTTGACAAAAATAGCTCCCTTTGACCAAGCATGAGCTGAACCGACTGGTTTGCGAAAAACAACTAACAGAGCTGGATTTCTTGTTATAACAGTCAAGAAAATAACCTCTCTTGAATACAAAGATATGTAGTTTCTTCTTCTTCTTTGTTTAGTTTCTCCTCCTTTATATAGTTTCTCCTCTTTTGTTTACAGTTTCTCTTCCTTTACAATTGATTTAACACACCATATCCCTTCTACAACTTTTTCAAACTGATACCAGGATCATGTATCTATTACCAGATGCATGAGCAAAATTAGTACAAAAACTGCAAGCACTTCGTGGCTAGTCCCTAAGGAAGGCAATGAGTAGATCTCTTAGGAAAAGCTCATTAACAGCTTCCCAATCATTTTGTGTCAGTGCAGTTCAATAAACAAAACATGCAAGTACAAAGTGATATCAAAACATTAGTCAAATATCAACCAGGCACACGGAGTGAAAAAAATCATTTCCTTTTTAAAACATCCTCTTAAAAAAGAGAAAAGCACTGAATGAACCAAGCTCAAAACAGAAGCAAAAACTTTATAGGGGCTACAGTGAATCTCAGTGCTACTGCTGAGACTAGAAAAAAGAGCCAGTTCACTGTTTCTTTTTAAATTGTTATGAACTGTGGTAATTTACTGCACTTGACAGAACCAGAGTACATGTGAGGTTAAGAGTATCAGGTAAAACTTTGGAAACCGGACAGAAGGGAAGGAAAATAGCAGCTCCTCATTTTGTCCATACTTATAATCTCCTGTAAATCCTCTCCTTTTCTCAGTACAATGTGCAGTTAACTGTATACTGCCTTTACTGTTTGCTCTTTGCTCTATCTATGGTGTGTATGGTGTGTTTACTAATTGTAGTTATTCTGTAGAAACACGTAATTGAAGCACTAGTACTGGCTCTGGTTACATTTGACAATTAATCTTCAATTAATGGTAAGCCCTGGCTGTAGTAAACTCAAAATTTATTATTTCTCCCTCACTGAAACAAGCAGAAACGCTATAAAAAAGTATAAGAGTATAAAAAGAGACATTGTTTTAATTTGGCTAATAAGGTCATTGGACATATAGTCTTTTTCATTTTTGCCACATTGTTCTCATTGTTTGACATCAGTTGGACTCAAAGCTGTCTACCCAGAATGTAATTTTAGTGAAACTGTAATCCGATGTGTAAGTCACCATGTAATTAAATACATAACAGTGTAATTGCATTAGAATAGCATAGCAAACAAAAGTAAAAACTTTTGACTAAGGGTTAACACTTTGGTACGGTGCTTGGGCTGTCTCTTGTAGTAAAGAATCCAATTGTACTCAGATGTATTCTCTCTCTTTTCTTATCCACCTACTGTTCAACAATATACAAAAAGAGAGCTAGTAATGTGGAACTTCCTAACCTTATTTTCACCATGATCAAAATAACAGCTGGCCCTCATCAAGGCATTTTCTCTGACTGCTAGTTTAAGGGCTGCTCACACAGCTTTTGTGGTTTAGAATTACCAGCCCACAGCCAAGTGGAACACACCAGGAAGGCCAACCATCCAGAGGCAAATTCTACTTCCCAACACTAGGTAGTGCATACCCTAGGAATAGAAAACGCTCAATAAACGATCAAACCCAAAATCCCACCACCTTAAAACCATCACTGTAAGCATGGCAAATCTCTTGTGCCTGAACAAGACTCCTTCAGCTAATGTGTGGGTCGGTCAATGCCTAATCAGATGTGTGAATCATAATGACTCTGAAGGAGAAGGAAAGCCACATGCAGTCAGTTTATCACAATGGAATTTACCACAGACAGTAGAGTTGATGCAAAACGCAGTTACATATATGGAGGTGAGTTTGTTTAGTGAGTCTCTCACTCAGTCCAGTACACCAACTCAGGAATATGAAACCTGCAAGTTAACGTTCCACAACAGTACCTCCAACTTTTAGACCTACATAATGTTTTTGCACTACTATATTATGGTTAACTAAACATGTTTAATATTTCACATAATAATTTATGCATATGCCATCGACTGATTTCTATATTTTGTTACTGTACTTAGACTTTCTTGTTTTGCCTTTTCTATCTTTTCTTAGTCTTTGTGTTGCAAAGTAAATACCTGATCTTCATTATTATTATTTCAAGTACAAATGTCCTTGCCACAGTGTGCATATAACCAAAATAAAATACATTTTGCAGTATGTGTCACCGTTGTAACAAAACTTCAAATCTCAATTGTTATTATTTGTTTGCCTTTCACAATGTGTAAAGCTTTCATACTACTCTAGAAAGGCAATGTTTTCCCCCACAAGAATTAGCTAAATGATATTTATCCAACAGTTTACATTACACTGTTTTAGAGCCAATGCAAAACATACTGAAAAAAGTAGTGCTTTGAATTTTCCTGATTTGTTGCAACTGTTGCTGTTCTTTCAGGATACTTCTTATGGCACTTCTTTCCACACTAAGAGAGCAGAGAAAGGAATCGCACTTACTGTTGTAGAGTGGAGAGTTAAAGGTGGCTCCATGTATGTGTGTGTGCGTGGTGTGTGTGTTTCCTCAGCGCTCCCTCAAACACCCAGCATAAATAAACATGTCCATTCGTCTACATGCTCAGTGAGTTCACAGGGTGAAGTTGAAGTGATTCTGCACCTAAAACGTCCTCCAACCCCTCCTTCTTTATCATCTCTCTCTCTCTTTCTAATGCTCCCTCCCTTTTCCATGCTCCCTCCTTTCAGTTTCTCCTCCCACTGTAAAGAAATCTCACTCCCTCAGGTCAGTCAGAAAAAACGTATGTCACACTCCTTTAGGAGGCAACTTGAGGAATGATTTAGATGATTTAGATGATTTAGATTTAGATAGGGATCTCCTAATTATTTTATTAACATTAATAAAAACATCAATTTAGATTTTGCTTTCTCAGTCAATGGACAAGGATCAGCATGATAATAACACATCCTTTAAATGCTCCTACTGGTCAGTAAGAAACATTAAAGCAGGAACATTCTTTGCTATGATTTTACAATGTATGTAACGATTAATCAGATTCACTATTCTAAATGACAAAATAAGTTTTGTCCTATTTTCAATGCAAGAAAAATGGCTAAAAGATTTCCTTTTGCAGTTAATTATCTGTGCTCTAGCCTCAAGGCAACATGCTAGTCACAATACAGTCATATGTTACAATGTTATACACTGTCATACAGTTTGTTTAAATTTTATCTGTGGTTGTTATGTCCCAAATTTCTACTCTAGAAATATATTCCACATTTCTACTGAAGTGTTTTTAAAAGCTTCCTTCTTCACTGTTTTCTAAAAACGGATTTTTGAACCTTTAAATGGCTCTGCATGGTTTCATTTATTTCTTTTTGTTGACTATTTCAAATTTCTGATTATTTGATTAATCATCACAATAATCAGTTGATTTTTCAAATATTAATATAACTGATAGTAACAACCATGACATGGATTAGCCCCCTGTGCCTTGTGATAACAGGCCTGCTGGACAGAATTGGTGCTAGACAAATGCGCACACGCTTCATCATCTAATATTGACAGGGATGTTTAAAGTCTTTGCTAGGACTCTCTTTCTTTTTCCTTGAGTAGGCTTCACTTCTGCTCCATATTAAAAAATGAAAAGCTATTATGTATGTATATTTGAAGAGGATATATACACCGTCAACATAGTAATTATATACATAAACACAGTGGTCCCCAACCTTTATTTCATCACGGACCGGTTTAATATCAGAAACTATGTTCACGGCCCGGCCTTTAAGGAG
>JBBPDC010000011.1:14625585-14649374 GCA_037974485.1 Hemigrammopetersius urotaenia | reverse complement strand
GGCCCGGCCTTTAAGGAGTGGCAGATAAATATACGTATACGTATTTATACAAATCTATGATACGCATAAAAATGGGGGTATTTTAAAAATATAATAATGGGGTATCTTTACAATATAATAATAAACGTAAATCGTAAACTCGCAGTTTTATTAACAGCATTTTCATAACAACGAGCCAACAACATAACACGGTAACTTCCACGTTTTTTTCTGTGCAGCCCGCGGCCCGGTACCACGTGACCCGCGGCCAGGTACCAGTCCGCGGCCCGGGGTTTGGGGACCACTGCATAAACACACATACACATATAGGCTATTTATATATATATGCATTTCCAGTAAAAACTATTGAATCCAAGATGTGATTAACTTGATCCCTAGCATGATTACTAAACTCATTTAAGTCTTTGTCTTGGTCTCTTTAGTTTAGCGCAAAATTACAGCGTAATTAGTGAAATAAGCTAGATGGCTATTAAATCAAACCCTGTCTGGCAATCTAGCAGATCCAATGCTTACATAAGACATTTTCCATCCCACTTTAAGCTAGTCTCCTTTAGTCTCTCTCGCCTTCTCTCTCTCTCCTTTCAGAGCAGGGCCCTGGTGAACAACAGCATGACTGATGTTCTCATAACCACACTTTCCAGCTTGCCTGACCACCAGAAGGGCATTAGGTCCATGAAACAGCCTCGGATTCCAGGAAAACTCCGACTACTCTCAGATGTCACGTTTGGAGAAGTGACAAAAGCTTCAAACCTCAAAAATCTGGTTGTTTCATAAAATCAGTTGAGAAAATCCTTAATAATAATAAAGATGACCTAGAATGAAAGAAATAGCAAACCTAGATTTAAAACGAAAAACACTCCCAGCTTTTGACACATTGAGATCTACTATACTTATTATATACCAAACACAATATGGGCCTGTTCATTTGTCCTGGAAAAGCATAGGCCACAAATGTAGTTTGCCAGTACTGGATAGGTTAGGCCAGTGATTAACCAAGTATGGTGATTCTCAAATAACTAACTTACCAACTAACTAAGCAAACTAAGTTTTCCCCTTGTTATAGTCTTGTTAATGCCTTCAGCAAAAATTACAAACTCAAGAGTGTTTTTATCCTCTAGGATGAAACTGCTGAAAAAATTTGAACATTATTTTGACATAAATCAAAGAAATGTTTGCTTATTCTTGCAAATGGGGTGCTGTAATTATTTTGCTATGTGTAAATGATGTACCTTTTTGAATCAACTACATTCTGTGCATCCCTTTTTTCAGTGTATAGAACATTTAGAGAAACAGCCACTCCTCCTGTAGCTCTCTGACTATGACCCTTCACCAAGAAAAGGCAGAACACAGTCAAAACATGTTCATGTTTTCACATCCCAGTTCAGACTAGTCTCCTTAAGAGAGGATAAGAAGTGAAAAACTGATTAGGACGTGTGGGATGCTGAAGCAGAGACACTGGTCAGACAAGTATTCCAAAGCTAATTTCAAGGAAGCCTACAAACATGTTTTCAAGTGTTCAAATTAAGTGAATTGAAGCAGATATTATTGCCCTCTGAGGTGGAAATGCCAGTGCATCATGCAGATGAATTTGCTAGTTATGATTTTAACAAAAAGAAAGTATTGAATTCAGGACCACGGCAAGTAAGAGTTAAGAAGAGAAAAGCACCATGGTGAAAATGTACAGCACATGTTAAAGTAAATACAGTACTAGCTAAAGTAGTACAAAACTCATAGAGCGTTACACAAAACTCATAAAGCGTATAACACATTCACAAGAAAATTAATTTATTCTAGTCTTTCTGAAAAATGTTATTTCACTCTGACATTTTTCAAATTAGCTAAACCATACAAATGAGAAAACAATAAAAGAACACTTATGAAATAAAAGTAGCTTTTCTGCTTGTGTGCTGTAAATAATCTTTTGTTTTTACCTCAAGGTCATCCAGTGAGCGAGCCAGACTGAGTCGCTTGGTATGAGCTGCTGTTCGCCGAACAGAAGACCTTCCTCTAGTGAGACCCCAAAATCTAGAACCCTATGAGAGACAAAAACCACTGCATATCATTACTGTTACTTTTGGTGTTATTATGAAGCACTGTATCACCTAAAATGTAGACAGCATTCTCAGGCATGGTTAAAATAAGACTAATGTCAGCCAAAATGTGACCTGTTAATTCTGGCTATGTCTAGACATTTGTGGTTTATTTAGATGTTTGGCACATTGTGCCCAGTTCCCTTTATTTAGATTAGTATAAACATTGGCAATACTTACCTCACCATGCAAGGCTATTAAATCATGCATGGCAGGTCAAGAACTGCTCACAACTGAAAATCAAGCATCTACTACTATTCTATCTAGCATAACATCTTCTGTACTGTACAAGGTTAAAAGGGTCAGCTGAAGAAAACATCAGTAGCTGAGAACAGAATTACCACTATATTTGTGATGTAAACCCCAATAAACAGTGAGGGAAATCATAAAAGATTTTAGAACTCAGGTTCAAACTACTATTTACTGAAGACTGCTAAATTATAAAGGCTACAATACAAAACCTCTCATCATCCTGAGTAGGATGACCAGATTACTGCATGCTAAAGTAAAACTCGGGTTTTCACAATTGGTTGTGCCAGTATAATGTTTGTAATCTGTAATTTAAATAAACCTGTCTATTTACATATTCACAATGTTTATAATATGGAACAGGTATATTATTACTTTCCATCTAATGGGTGGCATAATTTAAACATATAAGCCAGAACCAAGCAAAAGATTATGCAACTTCATTGCCATACATGGTCCAGATGAAAGAGTGAAGGCACATTAAGAATGTTTACATAGTGCATCTTAGTCTCTTATTTTAAAATGTGAGTATTCCATGAAATGGGCCCTTCAACAACATCCACAGTGGTTCAAAATCCACAGTGCTGCTTGGTGGTTTCCTGAAAAATGCAGAATCTCTCAAGGCATTGTTCCGTGTGCAGGATGAATTCACATTTGATGATTCTTTACATTTTAGACTTAAAGTTTTCTGCATTTCCCAATACGTAAAATTGAGAACAGATATGGGCTGAACATACGCTTGAATGGAATGACTGGCTGTAATGACCATGATATCACACATACCATGTAACCCTGTAATTTCCTTTCCATCTGTAAACTGCGCTCCCTCAGAACAGATGGAGGCTCCACAGTTAACTGAGTTAATCATAGCACCGTCTCTTAAGACAAAAATATGCCTACTCGAGGAAATGTTTTAATGTTGCAATATAAAGATATTACAAAATTTGCAAACGCTCTTTAAAAATCTTATTATATACCTAATTTTGTAAAGCAAACACATATTTGTGAGCCTATTTCATCACTGTCTGCAAGCTGAAAGAAAAATCTAATTAAAGTGATTGAAATTGGTAGATGCTGTGATGTGGACAATTACATTTTGCTGCACATAACTAAATCAATAGATAAATCATGACAGATTAAGACTGAAAAGTGATCGAGGACAGATAAACTAAACACAGTCCCATTTCATTATTCTCTACAACAGCATGTGTTTAGAGATTAACCAATGGTTACTAGGTGACTCCCGGGAATGTAAATAGAGCTTAGCTGCTTTCACACTGATTTATCTGGTGTAATCATATTGGGCTCCACTAATCAACACAATAGCTCCATCTGCTGTGCTTCAACAATGCAGCACCATCTGTTCCACAGATCATTACAGTAAAATCCATGATTTGGCACAGGTTGAGCCTGCTACATAAGCTTTCTGTTTGAAGGCAAAGACATAGATACATTAAATTTAAAAATATATCTACAAAATGACTTTTCATGACATTGAGGAGACAGCTACATAAACCCCTGCTGTGGTCAAATGACATTTGTTTGCTGAATTTCTTAGATAAAGTAAGTACATATCATCTACAAAAAACACACTTCTTTATTTGTTGAATAAGGAAAACGGGAAAAAATAAAACATTGCTGTGAAATGCCATATTTATTCCCTGTGTTTTTTAGGCATAAAATTAACTAATGTCATTTGAGCATACAACTGTAAAACGATATCACTGGGTCCTAGAAGGCCTGCTGCGATTAGCACTGCCTCCTCTACTAAGGCTTTTGTAATTGGTTGATGAGCTAAATCAGGGATATTGCATATGGAAGAATGTTAAACTCTGCAATGTTGTGGCCTAGAGGACAAGAATTTGACACCACTGCCTTAGGGTGAGATCTTATCTTGTTATTTGTGCCTCTGCCATGCTCTATATTTATCAAATGTTAATTAATAAAGGTATATTAAACAATACAGTTGTTAAATGTCACAAACGTTACCTTGTTTTCTCCATTCTCGATTTTGGATCCGCTACCGAAGAGTTTCCGAGTCAGATCAAAATTAGGCCTTTGCTGATTCACGGGGTCATTTGGTGTTTTGTATCTCAGAGTAGGGATTTTTTCCATGGCAGGTGGCAAGGTGCCGTTTTTCTCCTTGGGTAAATGGGGATCACTGTCTGGCAGACTTTCAATGCTATTAGGTCGAGTTTTCTGCCAGCGTGCTCGGATGCCAACAGTGGGCCAGCGCTGACTGCCTCTGCGTTTAGATACATTTTCAGGCAAGTTCTGAGGTTTAATCAGAGTTGGGGGTTGCAAAGGTGTACAACCAGAATCTTCTGGTCTGGTAGAACCCCCTGTTTGAGGAGTCACAGATAGAGCATGGCTTGGAAACGGCTCAGAGAGGAGGCATCTACGTTCTGGCTTTAGAGATACTCCATTGTGTCCTTTTCCAGAGCTGTATGGAGGAGGTTTATTCCAAAGTAGATGGGATGTATTGGGAGACATGAGACTCCATTTATCAGCTAGGCTTTCCCGATCTTCTGGAGAACCATTTCCAATCCCACTGTCACCACTACCACTGTTTCTTGCATTTGTGTGTCCTTCATCAGAATCCTCACTGTCCAGTTTGACCCTTAGTTTCTCAATATAGTCTCCCAGATCAGTATAGAGAACTGATACAAAGTGTAAAACTGAGTATGGAGTCTGAGGAAATTCCAAACAACCCTGGGTATCAGGGTCAGGAGTGCATGAGAAACCAAAGTGCTCAGTTATATTTTCATGTTCCTTGTGAAGATACAGTTCTGGGTCTATAAAGAATACATGGCACAGTGCCTTTATAGAAGTGCTATCCTCCGCTTTGTTTTTGACAGTTTTGCTCCCATTTATTGAGACTAGACAAAAGAATCTATTGTCTTCAGTGCATATTACACACAAAGCCAGGTTTTCAGTAGGGTATGAAGCCAAAACCACATCCCTGTCATCACAAAGCTGCACGCAACTGCACTTAATCCTCATCATCACCAGGGAGTGGGTTTTTTGCTCAATTCCAATCCGACTGATGCATTCACGAATGGTTCGTAAGGTGTCTAATTCAGAATGTGATGTGATCAGATCCAGTTCTATGGAGCTTATGTATCCTACCACCATTTCCACATTTAGAGCACTGGAGTCAGGTAAAATATTATTCTGACTTTGAAAGTCTGTGAAAACTGAGTCCTTACTCACAACACGAGTTGGTTTCTCATGACCAAGAATATGTGGGTGGTGTTTGGATTGATTTTGATGAGTCCAGTAAGACATATCTGGTTCTGACATGGGTCTCTGTTTAGACTGCGTTTTTGATTGTATGTTAGCTGAAGCCTGGCCTGAAGTCTCAAAAATAGTATCAAAACTTCCCACTGATTGCATCAATGGCTCATTCATATCTTTCTCATATGGTTTCCAGGTATTAGAATCCAACTTGCCAGGATTTAGCCATGTTGCTTTCTGCCTTTTCTGAAATGTCAGTTCCTCGTCACTCGAGCTGGTATCTCCAGGTGACTGGTCGGCTGATGTAACAAGCAAACAAAGCGACCGCGAAGATGAACCAATGAGCTCCACCACAGTCTCATGCGCGGCCTCAGACACATCTGTACCATTCACACTCAAAATGTAGTCACCAGGTCTCAGTCCGACGCTATGAGCCGGGCTCCCCTTCATAATCCCACTAAGGACACAAGGTGCCTGCCCAGCCATGGTGAATCCATATCCAGCTCTCCCACGCTCCATCTCCACCCTGCGAACTGTCTGGCTTGGGGGAAAGTCCAGATACCTCCTCACAGACCCAGCTGGGTCCAGAACTCTCATTTTGGTGAAATTTCCAAATCACAGCAGTAGAACTGAATGACTTTGAATGATGGTGCTGGTCAGTGCCAAAAGCAATGAGCATCAGACATCGTAGCTGATAAAACACAAGAGAACAAACAAGTATGTAAAGTGGCAAAATGAAGAAATACACAATAAAGTACACATTACAGTAATTACATTACTACTATTTTTCATTATTTAACAACTGTACAAACTAAATGGAACATATGAAATGGCTAATTATTCCAGCTTATTATTATTATTATTATTGATTACTATTATTATTATTACAGTTTATTGATTATTATTATTGTTACAGTTTTTTTTTATTATTCTTAATTTTACGCAGTTTTCCAACACATAGCACGAGCCTTTGTTTTGACGTTTTCACACTTTTACTTTATTTTACACAAATAAAAAAATCTAACTCAATTCAAACACAAAACTGTGGACATGAGATAAAAACGGTATATATATATTTTTTAACTTTAAACATCCGAAATATTCCTTGTATATGTCGTATACACCAGCTCCGTGACTTTCCACTCCCGTGTGGCTGTAAATGTTTAGGTTACTAGACAAATTTCGATTACTTACAAACACCAAAAGACAACATTTTTTCCAGCTCGCCGCAATGGTAAATGTTTTTAGAATAAATGGATGATAAACGGCCACTTACTTATCTGGCTGTAAGAGTTTATTCAAAGTTTCTTCCTTTTCAAATCCGTGCCCTCGGACAACCGCTGCCATTCACTATTGTACAGAACACAAAGCGTCATTCAGTCACTATGGCACCGTAACGTTTACAAACTCAAACTAAGCCTCCCGTTGGCTAAAAGACTCGTCAATCACCTCAGGCGTTTAAACAGATACTTTACGCTTATTGGTGTTTGATCAATCACGTGGAGTACTGTGCGTTCACGCCCACATGTTAACGTCTCTGACACTGCTCAAATCTGCAGCTAGAGTAAGACACAATGTGGACAGAAGTAATGGGACACACCTGTTTTTCAGGGTTTGGGCTAGACCTCTTACTTAAAGCGAGGGACTAAATCTTAATGCTGAACAACGCCGTGCTTCCAACTCCGTGGATACATTTTCGGGAAGAACCTTTTCTATTCCAGCATGTCTGTGCCCCCAGTGTACAAAGCAAGCTCCGTAAAGCTCCGCCTTCCGTCCAACATCAATGCCTGACCTCTTAACTGCTCTACAGAGAAATGGGCAAAATCTTGTAGAAAGCCTTCCAAGAAAAGTGGAAGCTACTATTGGTGTCCGTACCATATTAAAGTCTATATATAATAACAATAATACATTTTATTTATATCTATATATGTTAATGCAATGTCAGAATCGTGTTTATTGGCCACAAGTCCCTGTCCCTGTTGGTGTAATGGTCAGGCGTCCCGATGCATATATGTTTTTTTTTTTAATGTATATATATTTTTTAATTTAATGTCCTGAATTTCACCACCTTTGATTCGTAAATTATCCACTAGAGCCAAATCAGACTGCTTTAACCTCCACGAAATGTTCACAGTTTCATATAACTGTTATGTATACTGTGTGCTTTGCAAAAAGTCATATGTTAGGTTTGTGATATCTCATTTCACTTACAGTCTGCCTGCCCATAGTTCTAGATGGACTTTGCATATGCTATGGCCAAAGTACACCAACGGCTTTCTCCGTTCTCGCGATCAGATTACTAACTGAAAGCACACGTGAATTATGTAGCGTAGGCTGGTTTATGCAATTCAGAGGACTAACTAAGGATATTACATTGAATAAGAATTAAGTTTTACTTAGTTTTAATTGCAATTAATAATTGGTTTTATGTATTCTATAAAAAGTTTTCTATTTTCCAACTTGGTCTTAGTGTATCTACATTTTTGCACATTAAATCATCTGGTGTTTTGGATGGCTTGGCTCTGATGTGTTGAAATGCAAATAGGTAAACACTCTAGGAGACATAAAAACAGTGCAACCTAACTCTTATTAAATGCAAGGCTTTGTGGAGACAGTCAGGAAACAGTTCTTCTGTTCCAGTGTCAGTCAGTTTTAACCCATCCAGCAATTAAGTCTTTTAAGACTAAAACCAGTGCAACCATGCATTCTCTTAACAGCATTAGTTAAAAGGCTTCTCACGTTTCACATCCTTAAGCATAATCCTACCCCGGGTTTAAAGCCAAGTGAAAAATATTTTGAGCAGTAAGTGTCGTGTTGTGAATTGTCTGCTTAGACCATCACTGGCTTTCTAATCCCACTTAAAATGTATTTCTAAATGGCAAAAGGGTGTTATCTACTACTTCAAACTGAGGTTTGCTTGTGCAGAATTCTATAGGCCACTTGAATAATTGTTATTGCTATAAAACTGTCTAATGCATGTGGTTCTATTTATCTGGCATAACCTGGGTTCCCATGAGATCTCCAAAATATTTAGGTTTGTAACCTTTCCCAGCCCGATGAGCAACACTTCCTCAGAAATATTCCTTATTCTTCCTTAATGGAAGAACGTTTGTTTAACTGTATTCTCTTCATCTACTCTTAGGACGTGAAGATGTTTTAGGTCATATTTATTAATAAATATAGAAAATTCTGAAAGGTTTATAAACGTTTAAGCTCCACTGTAAACTGAGTGGTTCGCTAAGTTTTGTCTGCCCTTACACTATTTTGCATACTCATGTGTGCACCACAACTTATGTGGACATGCAATCAAATATCCACTGACCAATATGATTCAGTCATTTGTTACTTGAAATTCAAAGACTTGAGTCTAAAAAAATCCGGTTTAAGAACATAATCTGATTTACCCTCAGTGTGAATAAAGCCTAGTACCCACCTGGTCACTAAGTGACTTCATCACAATACAGAATCAGACCTTTACAGCACAAATGACAACTTCTATGTCTTTTATGAAAAATAACATGGTTTAATAAAATAAGATCACAAATGAAATGTGGCTTTTGCTATAACAACATCTAATTAATGCAGCTGTGTGTGTTTTATTTGAATCTCGGTCAACATTCTGTCATGGGCTTATAACTAAGTTGGTTTATTTGCTGGAGTTGGGATCATTTTCTCAAGAAGGTTCATCATTCTGTCTTGAAGCTGCAGGCTCTGCACCTGCAGAAAGTTTTGCTGCTGCATGACTCTGCGCACCTCCCGGCACGTCTCTTCCACTGCATGCCTCATCCTTCGCTGCTCCTGCAGCATCGCCTCCATCACACGCACTTTCTTACGCCGCAGGGGGACTGGAGACAAGCGCCGCCTCTTCACCGCCTGAGACCTGAACACATACACCTGATTATTAATTATTCATTATTATACACTGTTATTGTTAGACACAATTTTGAGTCTAATAGTCACAGCCATAAAAAGGTTTAGTCGCATAAAGATCTGAATTCAGAATGTCATTTACAAGGAAGTTAAAACATTTAAAAACAATAAAGTTAGTGTGAAACCCCTTCGCTAGGGATCTGTAGAACTTGTAGATTGTGCAACATTAGAGGCCATGAAAAAAATGGCAGTACAGTGAATGCATTAAAACTTCTGCTAGCCTCAAATGACCTAAAAAGTTGCCAGGGGACATGGTCACAAGGCCCCAGGCAATTAAATAGCTACAGTCATAATAGCTACAGTGTCGCCATTGAACCAGTTTGAATGGAGGAAAACATACAAAGAAAAGTGTGTGAATGGGGCAAACATTCCAGAACAGTAAAAATGGGACAAGCATTCCAGAACAGTGTGAAAGGGGCAAACACTCTAGAACAGTGTGAATTGAGCTGAACGCCCCCCCACCACCACTGCCCCTCCCCACCAAATCAGCTGTGAAGCTTAAGTGTGTGGTTCACAAGTGTTAAACATACAAAGAGAAAAAGAAATAAATGATTTAGTAAAAGTTAAATTACAGCAGATTATTTAGACACACAAAGCAGCGGCAAGCTAATCAGGTTTTCATTAGTTGCAGCACTTGAAATGAATCATAATTATTAGTTATTATAAATTAAAAACCAAAAAAAACCAAGAAAAAATTGCTCAGACATTCCATATATATCTGTGTGCCATGAGGTGTAGGCAACAATGCATTATGACTTATTTGTTAGCTAAATACCTAGTGCTGATATTACTAGCAAATACTTAGTTAACCACACATTATTCCAAGTAAATATAAACATTTGTGTGCGCTCACACAGCCATGAAGTCACTGAATCTTTGTACAACAGAGGGGAGGGTGGCCAAGACATAAATATTCAGCCACAGCCAGTGGTCTAGCCACTTTAGGCTTGTATTTCACAGGGTACACAACATTAATGTTTAATACACCAGCATGGTTATGTCTTTTGTATTTTAGTGTTTTTAAACATTCTTGTTTTATTTGCAACACTAATTCATTGCTTGTAGAATTAGTACATCATGCCTTCTCGAACCATGAAGTTTTAGAAGCATTTCTGCTTTACTTGTCTTTGTTTGGGCTGCCTGAATGCTGCTAAAGCTAAAGCAGCAAGTGGCAACAACCATCTTTCGACCGGTGTACAACCTGATGCACCTCATCACTATCTGCCTTCCCTTGGTGAAGGGGTAGACAGCCACTGTCAGGGCAGTGAGGATGTAGTCAAAGGAGGCCAATGCAGCCCTGCAGAACTGTCTGGATACTACAGCCTTGGTCAGCAAAGACATCAAAGCCCTCCTGAAAGACATCAAAGCTCTCCTCTCTGAAGTTAAAGGAGGGAAGGGACAGCTACTGGAGAAAGCTGGAGCAAAAGCTACAGCAGAATAACACCAGGGATGTGTGGAAGGGCATGAAGACAATCACAGGGAAGTGGAGTAAATATGGAGTTCAGCAGTCAGGGGACTAACGGAGACGTTGAGAAGGCTAATGAGTTTAACCTGTTTTCAAGTTTGACAATAGGCTTCAATCCAATGTCTCTTCCAGCTCCAGCATGACCCTCGTGGCACCCAATATTCCTCCAGCTTCCTCCATGAGTACCTCTCTCTTTCTCTCGCTGCCTCCACCCTCTCCTTCCGATCACAAAACTGATACCCATAGACCATAGATCAACATCAGCAGGACCAAGTGAGGAGAGAACTATGCAGACTCCATCCTGCCAAGGCGCCAGGCCCAGATGGCATAAGACCACAGATGCTCACGTTCTGCACACCTCAGCACTGCTGAGGATCCTCTGTATGTTCCTCTGTATGCTTCACCATGCCTACAAGATTGGAGTGGATGATCTACCATCATCTACTTGCTGCACCATTCCTACAGCTGCCTAGACCAGGAGGCTCCCTAAGGATCTTTGATTTCTTCAGTGCCTTCAACACCATTCAGCCAGCCTGGCTAAGAAGTTAGCTGTTTAGTATGCTGGTTCATGCTGATTTGGATTTTGGACTATATGATTAAAAAGTCACAGTATGTGCGGCTTCAGGGATGTGACACATCCAACTTCAAGTACAACATAGAGGTTTCTTATCTGCAGAAATTCTCAGCAATAGTGAATGTATAATGAATGAGGCATGGGGACCTCAGTGGACAGTTTCGTTGACTGGTGCGAGCTGAATGACCTGCAGCTCAACTTCATCAAGACAACAGAACTGGTGGTGCACCAAGAAGATCACGGCCTCTTGAAATCCCGTGTTCACCAGGGGGCATGGATTAGGAGATCGTTTAGGACTACAATTACCCTGGTGGGCACATGGATAATTAGCTGGACTGGTCACAGAAAATCCTTCCTCCCCACTGCGATCAGACTCTATAACTCCTCCCTCTGTCACACACAAAATAATCTGTGCAATAACGAGCTGCTACTCAGATTCTTACTGTGTGCACAATCGTTATCGTTACATGCAAAATAAACTAGGTATAGACTAACAGACAACTGCAGCAGTAATTTTATATCTACCTCTCCTACTAACCATAGAATTGTGTGTATATAGCATACTGTAGATTATTTTTTGTTTATATTATGTTTTACTCTGATCTTGTTTTCGTGTCTCTGTGTGACTTTACAGCATTTTCCCCGAGATCAATGACATTTTCTGAAAATATTTTTTCTTTCCCAGTTTGGAGGGATTTTTGGAAATCATTCATCAGCTATAATTTCAGGATTTTAACAGGGCCTATTGGTTAATGGTCAATTTATTGCCCCTGTCTGCCACCATATCCCCAGGGAGTTATATACTTCAATTTCAAATTCAGCTTTGGTTGGTAGTCTGTTTTCGCTGTGTTGTTTTACTGTGATTAAGAGCATTGACTGGGGTTTAAGTGCAGCTTTACCTCCGTGTTCAGTTGACTTCACGATAATATTAACCATGTACCTCAAAGACTTAAATTAATGCGAGCTTTGAACAGTTATTTAGACAGTAAAGCTAAAAGCTGGGAGTCCTTTACAGTCTGTTACACCTGTAAGTAATTTTCACAATGTACATTTAAAAATACATTTCCCATGATCCCTCCTGATTGGCTCTACTTCCTGTAAACAGTGGCTTTCTAAAAGGTATTTGGAAAAAAAGCAGTGAATGCTTGCTATCCTCAGAATTCATGTACAGGTATGTGACCTTCAATGGTTATAGCCCTGTCAATGAAAGGTATGGCATCCAAACACAACACTGGAATTGTTGGGGAATGTTGGAGCTTCAGGTTTTCAGGCCATTGAGAGATTAATAAACTGTAATATAAAATGGCCAGTCCACTATTCTTGTGGTATAGAGGTCTGTGAGTGGCATAATAAATTTAAGATGAACTCTGATATACTGTACTGTGGATGACCTGGACTCGAAGGAGCTCACAGAGATCTCTGTGCCATCTTCCTCCTCCTCCTCTTTGACTTCCCTTTCCTCGGAGGAGCCGGTATACTCTTGCAGGAATCCCAGCATTGGAGCGGCATGTTGGGGTAGAGTAGATTCGGGTTGGGAGGTGGATGCGCCGGTAGTTTGGGGGTCCAGTGGGCTCATGTGGGTCTGCTCTGGTACCTTGGACAGAATCCTCTCAATGGACTTGTAGTAAGGCCAGTCGGGTGTTCCGGTGCTACCAGTGGCTGTGTATTTCAGCTTCCTGTACAGTGAAGTAAATATGGAGTTATCAAACAGTAGGTAATGTTTTCTGAAGCTATTGAAAAAAAATGAGGCTGTGTTACTATGGAATGCATGTGAATGATGTCGGGGTTTCAATTAGTGAGCTTGAGTTGCTTTAAAATGTAACAACAATTTCGTAGGTGTCTTTGTATCTCTCAGTCAACGCATAAGAAATTTACTTTGGGTCAATTAAATTTTCTAATTATGATGGAGAAAAAAAAAAGATGTTTGATATTTGGTTAAAATTTATGAATGTTAAGCTCTTTTCCACAAATATACAGCAGTTTTAAGCAAGCTTTGTGAAATAAGAGACAAATGTGACAGTGGATTTTAACTCCAATCCTAAAAGAATGAATGGGTTATTTTAAAAGAAGATTAAAAGTCACCCTTACACTTGCCTGTACTGGAATGTCATGTTGGTGATCTTCATCTTAATCTCCTCCCTGTGACGGTGCTCGCCTGTAAGTTCGTAGAGTCGTTTGGCCATTGTTTCGTAGATCTTAGCGTTGCGCTTAGCCTTCTTGAGCTCGGTGACATACTCCTCCCAAATGTACAGAAGCCCTTTCATTTCTGAATCTGTCCAGTTACGAGCCCGTCTGTGCTTTTCATTTGAGCCTGGCACTATATAACTGAAACAGTCCTCCGCAGACATTTTGCAAATCTCTCAGGTTTGTTGTACCAACAGATTTGCTGCTGTTTTCTTTCAGAGCAGTGAGCTTTTAGAAAGCCTTTCTTCCTCTGCTCTCTCTTTATAGCCTCCTCAAGCTTGTGCTTGTGTTGTGAGGCAGGCCACACGTTCTGCCCTTCCCCCTCTAACTCAGTTAAGAGGCATCAAAATGGGGCCTGGAGGGTTGGAGCAATCAGCTTTAAAAGCTTTTAAAGAGGGAAGTTCGTCACTATGATGTCAAGTTGCCTTGGCAACAGCCTGCCAATCCCCTCCCCCTTCAGGCACCCCACCCCACCACGCTTGCATTCCCCACTGTCTCTCTCTCTCTCTCGGATCTGTAACAAAAAGCTTTTAGCAGAAAGCTAATGAAGTGGGTCGGGCAGCCAGGAAATCTGCATGTGAAATGTGACTCCTGAGCGTTGGGGGGCAGAGGGGATGGGCTGGGGGAGGTGGGGGGAGCTGCAGGCGGTGGAATGAGCTGTTGTCTTGGAAACACGCCTTGCTCTGGGCCATGGAAGCCAAACCTTAATGTGTTTAAAAGCTTTTAATGGAGGTTAGAGCATAGAGTTCCTCGTCTGCTGCTTACAGAATGAGGCCGGCATTCACAGTTAGTGCATTCACTCTGCAACCAGAGAGACTATCTACAGAAATATCTAAAAGCAAATGCTGCCTTATTTTTGCAGCATTAGATAGAAAGGTGGAGTGGCTCTAATGTTAGCAAATGTGGATTTAAAAAACAGCATGACTGTTCAAGCTGCAGCCTTCTGATTGAGCTTTTAAAAGCTTGCTGGCTTGGTTCTTAACCATGTGGACACTGCAAGCATTGTCTGGGTATCCCCCTGCACCCTCCCCACCCTCTCCCTTTCCTACCCCTTTCCCCTCCTCTGAAACATTTGCAGGAATAGACCCCCCATCATACCGTCAGTGTTTCAGATTACAACTACATTTACTCCATGGAGACTATTTGTGGTCTGAAGATAGTAATGCCACGGGGGTCTTAGGAACACTCACATTTGTGTGACAAAAATGTACATGTGCAATTATTGACCTCTTAGTTAAGCGCGTTATGTCCTTTGGCCCCATCTGACCAGTAATAGTAATCCAGCCACTTACTGCCAAGGACTGGGTGATAGCCATTTGATGCTTTCTGCAGCGCAATCAAAACAAGCAACAATGCTGCTAATTACCAATTCTAAATTTACATTGCAATAAGGCTGTAATGATAGATTATATTGTTCAATAATCTACTCATTTTTGGTGATTAATTAAGTAATCAAATAAGTTTTTAAAAAAGACTAAACAATAAAAATTGGCCCCACTGAACAAACTATGCAGAGCCCTTTAAGAATTCCAAAATATTTCAACATATAGAACACAGACACACATCACATGTTTGGAAATACTTCACTCTAGACACACAAACAGCACGGAGACCTACACAACCTGCAAGTCGGTGTTAAAGTACAGTAACAGTACCGGCACTCTGCATCTGAAACGGTATCCGTTAGCTAACACGGCTAACGCTAGCACTGCAGAGAGTTTTCCTGCCGCGGCTTAAACCGTTCCCACTCGCACTTAGATTTACCAGAAAATTCAAGGTATAAGCCTTTGTTTTGTTTTATTGTCATGCTGGCTGTTAATGTTACAGAGAACTTTAATACCAGTTGCTCAATGTTGGACGCCTGTGTTCCTCCGTTATCAAATGACTAGTCGACTCAACTTACGACTTTGCTGACCGACTAGTCGACTTGAAAAAATCTGGAGTCGTTAATGCCCTAACATATTTGCTGTGTGCTTTGGGTCATTGTCATGTTAGAAAGTGAACCTTCTTCCCATTGACAACTTTCTGCAGAGGGTAGCAGGTTTTCCCCAAGAATTTGACATCAGTTCCTGCAGCAGAGAATCACCCCACATGATACCACCTCCATACTTTACTGTGGTTATGGTGTTCTTTGAGCGGTGAGCTGTGCTGGCTTTACGCTATATGTACCGTTTAGTGTTGAGGTCAAATAGTTAGATTTTTCCACTTGGCTTCAGAATCGTTATGGTGCATTTGGTCAAAGTTCAATAGACACTCAATCTTGCCTTTCCTGATGTGAGAGCAGCTGGTGGCCTAGTGGTTAGGGTGTTGGCCCTGTGACCAAAAGGTTGTAGGTTCAAATCCCAGGACTACTAGTGGCACGCCTAAGGTACCTTGAGCAAGGAACTGTCCCCACACACTATAATAGAGTGCTCATGCACACAGTAACCACTCTATTATAAATTCTCATTACTGCTTTAAAGATGCTATGGGCCTGTTGGTAGCCTCGCTTTGCTCTTGCATCCAGTTTGGAGGTAGGGCCAGGGAGGCTCCTAGGCCTACCAAACACTTTCCACTTTTTAAATAATTCTTAATAAAAAAAAAACAACTTTATTGTGCTCCAGGGGATTGATGAAGCCTTTGAACATTTTGTATGCATCTCTTGACTTTTTTCCTTCTTTTGACAGGGCCACCTGGAGTTGATTTTATTTTTTCTTTCACTTGCACTATCCAGCACTGGGATTCTCCAGGGTTATTTGTTTTTAAGCTGAACTATTTACAACTATTAGAATTGATCAAGTGTTTGGTCTTAGCACAGTTGTGTGTCACTCTGGATAAGAGTGTCTGCCAATTGCTGTAATTGTAAATGACTACATTGTTTGCTTTATTTTTTTTTCTGAACTTCTTCATTTCAGGCTGCACTCAACAAAATGTGACTATTTTGAAGAGGTTGATACTTTTCCATATCCACTGCAGATCAGTATGTATGTGTAGTGAGGCTGAGGTTCGGTGGAGGGGCTGTTAAAAGGTATTAGCAGTGGAACAGCTCTGGAGTAAAATCTGTTTTGCAGCCTGGTCATGCAGCACTTGCCAGATGGTACTGTTGATGTTGATGGAATAGTGACCACTCAGTTGATTAGAGATGAGAACGAAGTTGTTATTCTGGCTCCATCACTCTTAAAGTTGACACATTTTTGTTAGACAGTAGTGTTTACAAAACTAAGTGGGAGAATAGGAGGAGGCTCAGCACACAGCCCTGTGGCACTCTAGTGTTTATTGTTCTGGGTATTGTTTGTCTACTGGTAAGAAAGTCCAGAACCCACTTTACTGTTCAAGGCTTTAATTTACACTTTAGACTTTGGAATTTAGTGATCAGCTTGTTGGGAGATGGTATTAAGAGCAGAGCTGTAACCAGTGAACTGTATCCGGACATAGCCGTCCCGCCATTCCAAGAGACACAGCAGTGAGACAATGTCCTCAGTTCACCTGCATGCAAACTGGTAGTAGTCTGGGGAAGGGGAGGGGTTTACTTTTGTGTTAAGACAAGTTGCTATGGGGTCAAGGCTGCTGAGCGAGAGTCACTTAGTGACATGACAGCTGCCTGTTTCAGAACAGGAGTGATTGTATCAAACTTAAGGCAGATATGGACAGTTGCATGTTCCAAAAAGATCAGCACTGGTTGTAAAAGAGATGCAAAACAGCATCTTTTTATAATAAAGAAAGAGTTATCAGTTAATTAACATCCATAAATACCATTTTTAAAACCACAGATTAAAAAAGAAGCTCTTAAACCTCAAATTTGCCTTAATAGTGCAGCTCGGCCCTTTATATCCTCAAATAAAACCTAAAACTAAAACCTGTTATGCTCATTACTCAATGCATGGCACATAATTGAAATTACCTTATGAATTTTATCATGTAATAACAAAGCATTCACGATGAACAAATTCCGCACCTACATTTCTTCCCCTTTTCTTTAATATTCATTCAGTATTCCAGCAGCTATTTAATATGCATGTTATTTTGTACAGACTTATATTACACAGCAACAACAGTTCTAGCTCCGTACACTGGTTTTCTTTGCAGCTTCCTCTTGGCAGAAGTCATTTTAACCATAGCAACTATAATGGAAAAAAAATTACAAGTGCAATAAGTGAGAGTAAAACGTCACAGTACAAAAAAAGTAAACTAACAGCTTATAAGACAATGCTAAAAATGAAAAAATGTATGACAAAAATGGAAAAAAAAGTCATGAGTGCTTGCCTCATTTACTTGCCACCACACTTCAAAAATATGGTTTTGATTAAGAAAAATGTGTACATAAAACACATACAGCACACAATATATTTCAACTATAAATGTAAGCTTACACTTGCATGTACACACATGCACAAATGTTTTGACAGCAATACTTTTTTTGTAAACATGTCCATCGTGGACCTACCAAGGACCGACTAGAAAAGCAACCGGAGAAAGGCTGACCACTGCACAGAACTAAAGAAGTAGGACTGGAGTTTTCCCCAACAGGTAAACATCGTCTGGCCTGGTGGGCGGCTAGGAAAGATACCTTGAGTTGCATTACATCAAACAACCACAGAGTTTTAAAATGAAACATCAACTACTTGAAGGCCCAAAATAGCTTATATCGTTGTATGAACACTGGTCCATGTGTTACACATGTAATCTCCGGTTGCAAGTCTAATCATGATAAAACTGGGTTTAACTCAGTCACGCTTTCCAGGTGGCTTTGCGAATGAGTGAGTTGGGAGGAACATGGCAGTTTTGTGCATTTGTTCAGGGCCCCCAGTTCAGGGCTGTAAGTTGGCCCACAGCCATGGCTTCACCCCTCGTTGTCGCATTTTTAAATGCTGATTAATACCTTAAATGGCTGGAGATTAATGCCTAAAGGCAGGATTACAGGTCCTCGACAAAGACTTTGGATTAACTTTAATCCCCGAAATCGTGCCGAAACATAGGCTTCTAATTTATTCACTCTAGAATGTGTAATAAGGTAGAACAGAATATGTATAAACATATATAAACATAAGTAGTAATTCATGTAGTGTAAATAATAGTATAACTAAAAACAAATTAACCAGCAGTACCATGGATGTGTAAATGGATGGAATGTATCATCAAGTGCCACTAGAGGGCAGTAAACATTCATATTCAGTCTGACACCGCCACTGGAGCTTCATAGCAAAATGTAGGGGGCCTCAATTGTACAAAAAGGACTTTTTCCACTTTGCACTGACTGATATACCCACATGCACAGAAGTACCTCAGGTTTGGAGTACCCTTCACAGAACTACAATACATTAAATTGTTAAACAGACACCAGCAATAGTAAAATTGTACCAACATCCTTTCAAGGTTTCAGTTGGTCCAACTAGCTTTGAAACACAACTGTGTTAAAATCTGGCTTAAAAGCTTTAGCTTTCTTCCACAGAAGGGATGATACCACTGAAAAGAATTTGGGTAGTGACTTATACAAGTACTTCCAGTACCTTTAAGACAAGGATTCTCCACTTTATCCCAACTGGAATTTGAGAACTTGGGCTGAAGGGTTTTGAATCATGATTCAAACTTGGCACCTTTTCCTTTCCTCTTTTTCTTTCTCAGTCCCTCACACAGTCTTCTTCAGTGATGCCCTGCGCACGCAGCTCTTCTAGAACGTTGTCCAGGTGCCCGGAGTCAGGGTAACCATGGCCGGTCAGGTTGGAGCCGAACTCAGTCTTGTGATGGACTTCGTTCCAGATGACTGTGTCTGCCTCGCCAGTCGTGCTTGACGTCCCCACAGAGAAAATCAGTCTGCGGTCCCACGCAACCAGCAACAGCTTCAACACCTGAAGAGGAAACAGATAGTTCATGAGTTCAATTAGAAAATAGAACATAAAGTAAGTTGCAGCATAAACCTTCATTAGGTGTGCATTACCTGTTCGTATTCTATGCGAAATTTAGGTAGATACTTCTAATGATCTAAATTTGGACAAAGTATCTAAAGCTGGAGAGGAAATTCATGAGCTGACTTTCAGTTGAAAACCAGGTCCTTTTAGCCAATGTCACAATCATCTACACTTTTCAGTTTAGAACATGTAACACAATCACCTGTCTAACAAGTCTCAGACATTGTATTTCCAAGCTGTTAAGTCTCATCAGCGTTTATTCCATTTAGACATTAAGACATTTCTTACAGGAAATAGCCAGTACGCACTGTATACTATTTTTACATCATAACATTACAAAGGTCACGCTTTTGGAAGACATCATTTCAAAGCAAACTGCTTTTGTACATAAAACAGAAGCAAAGCGGCTTCAGTTGTGAAATGAATTCCCTTTAGCTTATGTTTAAGACATAAGCGGCTCTAGGTGTCATGAATGCAAACTTACTAGACGGCCTTTCTCGCTGTCAGGAAGGTAGCAGTGCCGGGGGAAACCACGAGCTGTGAAGGGTTTACCAGGGTTTGGGTGCTCAGGGCCCTGCGGCAGAAAAAGGAAAAGAAGTTCAGACGCAAGTATTTTAAACATGTGACTGTTCAAAAAATAACTGCTATATCATCTATATTTTCACATCTTTTATGGTTTGTTTCTTGCCATGTAGCTTAATAATAGAATTATTATTAATAATAGAATCAGCAGTGAACTGGCTTGTGTTTTGTACTTTCCAGGACATGTATTTTAGTAAAATATGCAACTATCGAGACAATGGTTTTGTCACTCCTACTGGGACGGAAAAAAAGACTGACTATTGAACTGGTAAAATATTAGGTAAAATATTACCTGAATGCCAGGGGGAATGTTGTAAATAATGCGGATGGTTTTGCAGTCAGGGTGTCCAGGCAGCGAGTGTGGGATGACATGGTACTCCATCTTGCCAGGCGGTTGGTTACCGGTCTTTACGCCATAGATGGTCTTGCAAGTGGGGCACTGCAGGCTGCCATCTTTGTTTCCATTGTTGTACATTGCCACCAGGCACTGCAGGTGGTACTGATGTCCACACTGAGACAGACGACCAACAGACTCTGCCCGAGAAATTCCACCCACGCCAGGGCCTTTATACCCAGAGGGGCCTGCCAGAGCCTCCATACAGATCGTGCAGTCCTGCAAACAAACAAACAAAAAAACAGTAAGAAATACATTTACAGAAAAGCAGTTCACGTATTAAATCAATTAAATCTCTATTTGACAAGCTGCTCTGTGTTTTTTAAATATACTACCAGAAGGTATCAAATGGATTAAGTCTTAAAAAAAAATGAAAGTTTAGGTGTAATTCTATTCCGTTTAAATATTAAAATCTTTCAAACATCTGTGTTCCTCATTGCACTGATCAAATGTATGCAGATGACAAAGTTACTTATGCAAATATGCAGAAACCAGCTCAGAAGGTTTTGTATGTGTGGCTACCTTTTAAAAATAACATGAATACAAACTGAAAACATGGTCCTAAACACGGACATACCTCCTCTGGAGGGTTGCGGACTTTCTGCAAGTATCTCCGTACCACTTCTTCAGGAGTTCTGCCTGTAATCGTGGACAGGTGTGTAAAAGTGAGTATAAACGTATAAATGTACAGACACAATATATTTGAATCAATGTTTGGAATCAATGTTTTCAACCTAAAGGCCTTTTTGCTGTCGATACATGTGTAAAATAGTATACAGAAACGGAGTGGCACAGTTCTTAAACAATTTAGAGGAAATAAATACATGCTAAATGTCAAACCTGATTACTTGACAAGAAACGATTTAAAATCGATAAGTTTCTAATAATCTATTAAGTATCTAATAATAAGCATCTTATAATCTTATAATAAGCATCTCATTTTATATTTCTCTAGTATTTTACTTCTTGCTGTTCCCAGACACAGGACAAAACATCTAAAACACCCTTTGGTATCTAGCTTATTATCACTGTCAAAGCTGCATAAGCTTTTTTTTTTTATTAAATAAAAACATAACTTGATAAATGGCTTGAAACTGTATTTATTTATCCGTCAATATTTAGTTTCTACAGACCTTTGCGGGCTTGTTTCTTGGTGGTTTTGCGGCAACAGTGGCCCAGGCCTGGCACTGGCTTGATGTCACTCTTGCTGACTGGTGGGGGGTGGAGCACCAGTTTGGGCGGACGTGTCAGACAGACAGGAAGTCCAGCAGCACTCATTAAAATACCTGTTATTCCTGAAAATGATAAAAAAAATTTAAACATTAAAAAAAATGTTTATTTCTTTACTAGTCTTTACTACTTTAGTTTCTTCTTCTTCGTTTTTTTTTTTTTAAACTCACCAGCCAGAGCTGGGTGAACAGGACTGGACCCATTTAGGTTCTTGACTGGGACTGTGGGGACCCTGAAACACAAGACAAGACAACATTAAGCACACAGACATAATCCACAAAATACCAGAAATCTATCATGTTCTGCATTTAAGCATTTGGGTGCTTTGTGATGGATTGATGAGAAGGTTTAAATTCAACCAAACTCATTTTTTGAATGCTGGTTAAAATGAGCTGTAATAGTATTGAATAAAGTAAAATATAAAACAGTTGGCCACTTTCAAATGTGAAACAAAATGGCATATTGTTATTATGGTCTGTCCAATATTTAATATTGAAAATTACGTTATAATTTGAGATTTACTGCACAGAGTCATTTCCTACAGAGTTGTAATTAAGTCAGATTTACACGTCACAAAAACAGGACTTCCTGTGTATAATTATGTCAGTCTGGAGCCAACCAGACATTGCTTGACACCTGTTAACCCCACCCTGACCTGATGAAGTGCAGAGTCACGCTAGTATGTAAACCAGGTCACACCTTCTGCCAGGTCTGTTGTAGCTGGTAACAAAAATAATCGTTCTAAATTTATCTTGGCCCAGCATTGTTAGGACACACATCATAACTGTTTTACACAGCTGTAATTAATGAACACAGAAATCATAAAGAGAACTGTCATAAAAGGCATATGAACATGACTTTTGCTTGAATAGGTAACAAGACATTGTCAGTAAGTGCAGTATATCATCTTGGGTACCAACAAGCCTGTGCACTAAAAATGTCTATGAAATTGAGAACTGATAACATTCAGTGTAGTTTGGAAGAGCGGAATGTTTAGACAACAATGAGTTACTATGCTGACAGCATTTTGTTTATGAAATTTTAATCCATAGTAAAATCCTAAATTCGCATTTTACCGTGCCAGGTATATTTAGTCCAGTTTTCCACAATTTATAGTGTTTATATATCCGTATCAGCACTGGCAGTGCACACAAAATCCAAATATCAGCAGTAACCCACAATTCCTATATGGCTGAATCCCTGCTTTAAAACATTCCTATAAAGATCCTGTGAAAAAAATGAACCTTGTATCTGTTATGGTGAATGTAAAGACAAGCACATCTGTCAAGGACTTAAATTAATAAAAGAACAGTACAAATGTAGAAGATACTCACGAGTTAACCTTCAGAACAGTCATGTTTTCAAGTATTCAGTCAAATGTGAAGGAAAAACAAACCAAAACAAAGGTCCAAATGTAGACAAAAACTAAATTTGACCTCGCCTTCAAATAAGCTTGCAAACCTCAAAACCCTCTCATGTTTCTAAACTGTAACTTAATACAACTATATAAGTTTGTAGTTCCAGAAAAGTTCCCTCTGTCTGTCTGTCTGTCTCTCTCGTTCTCTGGATGAACAAGTGTCTCCTCTCCTCCAGTGCTGCCTCTTATAGTGCTAATCCACCTGTTTCCATCTGTTGACAAGCGGCTGGGAGAGGTGAGGAATGTCACACAGCTTGGGATTACCTTTCGACGTCACACTCCAGCACTCCGCCATAAGGCACTGTTATAGCCGCACATAAGGTGTAAGAGTCAGCATGTGCGCGCACACACATACACACACACAAATGACATGCAATACCTGTTCCACTTTTGTTACTGGGAAAGTAGGTGATAAGGTGAAAGGTTCTGGTCACATATGGTAACAACTATTACTCAAAACAAATGACACTTGCTTGCACTGACACACACACACACACACACACACACACACACACACACACACACACACACACACACACACACACACACACA
>JBBPDC010000011.1:14595461-14624132 GCA_037974485.1 Hemigrammopetersius urotaenia | reverse complement strand
CACACACACACACACACACACACACACACACACACACACACACACACACACACACACACACACACACACACGATTGCTTACACTCATCGCTAATCAATGCTGTTGTGAACACACATTTTTAGGCTTTAAAATGTTTAAAAATTCTGAAAGTAATTTTGTTCCTTGATATGTTAAAATGTCTTGAGCTCACAGAGCTGTAATTAAACACAAAAATGGAGCAGTTATATGAATATAAAGCAGGGAAAAACATTTTCAGTGCTATATGACAGAATAATGGATACAGTTAAGGCCAAACAGGTTAATTATGTGAAGCTTGCAAGGTCAGATTCACAGACACAGTGTGAAGGAGTATTTTACTCTCATCTCTCCACCCCTCCTCCTTCTCTCGGTGGCAGTAATGTCTCTCTTATGCTGGATTTTAAATTGATTTTCTTTTTTTAATAGGGCATGTATCTTTCTAGGTACTTTATTAGCGCGCAGCAAAAAAATAAGAGGGGAACAGCAACTATAGGAGGCATCAGGAAAAAGTCAAACTTGATAGTATAAACTCTCCAAGGAAACCAAGTATTTACAGTTAACGTCAATTACCTGCATTAGCAAATCAATTCTTAAATTAAATCAGTTGTTGCTAAATGAATTGGAAATGTATTCTAAAATACAGTAAAATGTAGCAAGATTTTCTTGTTTTCTCCTGCATATAAGTTTGGATTTGTATGCTATTTATCATTACTGTAATAAACCATCATAATATATTTGCATTTTACTGTGACATTAAAAGGACACTGACCAATTGCAATGTCATTAAAAGGTGTAGAGGAACTGTACAACAGCTGAGAAAAGTGTTAAAGTTCTGCATACACCATGTTGGTAATCACTTGTTTGCATTTACCTGAATGGTAACACAGGTCAACAGGTCAAAATCATCAGAGATACGTTTATGTGGGATTTGTAGTGTTTTCATGCTGATTTCAAATCTGTGTTTAGTTTTTCCCGCACGTACAGTTTTTGTTATGAAGTCAGTTATATACTGCATGATAGTTGGTATAATTAGTATATAATGATCAGCGTTTTTGAAGAAACAGTGGTAGCTGACTGACACTTATCACTATATCTAGGCCACAGTGTTTGGCCAGAACAGCCAACTAGATCACACGCTTTTTTAAATCTGAGGTTCAAAGAGAGACAAAACTCATACAGCTGTACTGTAAATGATGCTAAAATGATGTTTACATGTCCTGGGCAGTATCATGTTATCAGCGGTGAACACCATCAGTCTATTGCCAGATGCCATGGCCGATAGTATTAAGGTTAAGGTCTGTCTCTAGTTCTTGGAGTGAAGACTTTAATGTGACACTTGCATATGTTCTGTGTGAATTATGGAGAATTATGAACACATTTGTGTAAAACAACTGCAGTCCACATTTTTGTGTCAACCCATGAGAAATTCCTTTATACTGAATAATCACTGATTATCCCTCACGAATCAGCTTGCTGTGTGTGGCTGTGATGTAGGTTAATTCAGTGCGATTGTGTGAGGTGTGTTGGAGTTTTTTGTTTTTTTTTTTAAAAAAAGAAAAAACTGGATAAGAGAGAGAGGAGGGGGTTGTGTTCCATAAATCTCTTGTCACGTTTGCTGCTGGCTAATCTAATCTGCATTACCTCAAAATCCATATGGCCCACACGCTTAATCTCGAAGCTACCTAATGACACCTGAGCAGCTACAGAAACTTACTGACACACTCTACAGACGAGAAGAGATTTAAAAAGAAAAAGAAGAGCAGGTGTGAGGAGCAGACGGGAACAGGGTATGTTCATGCTGGGGGCTCCACTGAAACGCACTCTCACTGACGACAGTCACTCGCTCCATCTCAATCCCTACAAAATCCTTTTTGCTTTTTGACTGGTAAAACAGGTCACCTCGCAGAGAACAATGCGAAATAAATTCACAGGAGTGGATATTCAGACAGTATCAATAACCAGAATAATCAAATCACTAATGCTCTACTCAAGTGTCAGCTTTGCTTGATTAAATACTCACACAAGCGCATCAATCAAAATTGTGAACTTAAATATAATTGTGACTGCCGTAATGAGTCGGAAGTCGGCGTTCTATTTATTGAGATACGGGCTGATTATGTTGAAAAACGTTCAAAAATATCATTTTTTATATGAAAGAAAGGGTCTTCAAAATTAATCTCTCAAAAGGTTGATCATAGAAAGAATTGCAAAAATGTACTTAAATAGCTATTCAATCTGAGTCTCTCAAAAGAAACCAAGATGGCGCTAGGACCCAGCGGCCACTCCGGTCCAACTATTGTTACTTCAAGATTTCATGCGGAAACTCGCAAACGTGTATCCGAACAGCTGGTACACATGTTTATGACCACCAGACCCTGCTCCAGATAAGAGATAAGCGTGTAGCATACCTCAGTGACTAGCTGCTTCTGCTACTCCGAGATCTCGACCAGCTGCGTGAACCCCAGACCGTGGCGCTGTGACGGCGCAGAATTGATCTCCTCACAAAGATCGAGTTTAACATTTGTATTTTGGGTCAACATCATCTAAGTTGTTTAGAGTGAAGTGGGTCGTGTTGTGTGATTGATGTTTGGTATAATGTCATTGTCAAAATAATGTAAAATAGCTAAAACTTAAACTCTCCAATTAGCGCTCTGCTGCTGGCCAGCAAGACTGAATCAAGTTGGTCAATGAGTTCTTTGGCTCTAGTGATGTGTCGTCAGTTTGATTTAATGTATTTTTCTAAGTATCTAAATGCCTGTAGTAAAATGTTGTTGTTGAATACTGGGTGCATCTCTTTGAATGCTATGGATTGTTAAAGATAAACAAAAAATTGACAAAAACGTTAAACGCGATTTTCTGTTTTTCAGTTGGAAAATGGTGCTGTGCTACCATAATTCAAACGATTGTAACTTGACAACCGTTTAAGATAAAGCTTTGACCAAGATATCATTTGAAAGCTTATTTTCTTATCTTAATGATCGCAAAACCTCAATTTTAAATTTTGGGTCACTGTGACTCATTTTGCCAGATGGGGTCACAATTAGTTTCATTTTTCAAAATGATATCGTATATATATATATTAGTTAAAGCTGTAAAATGAAAACCACAGAATTATGTAATGCCCAAAAAGGTTTTAAACAAATCAAAACTAGCTTTTATTTTAGATTCTTCAGGGTAGGCCTCCCTTTCCATAATGCAGCTTTACACACTCTTGGCATTCTCTTAAGTAGATTCGTGAGAAGCCACCTGGGATGGCACATATGTTGAACACTTGTCGACTGCTTAAACAACTTACCGGAGAACACTTATTTATATAAACATATAAACAAACACACACAGATTACCTAATGTTTTCAGAATTTAGAAAAACTTAAATTGCTGAGGCAAGCAAATTGCTTGAGTGAATGTCAATTGCAAAAACAGTGATTGTAATTGATTAATTTACAGCAAATTATTCTGTGTTATAGTAATCTAGAAATGACACTGACATATATACAGAAATACTATAACCGGAGGAATGACCCCTTGTGTGTCCTGGACAGGATCTTGTTATCAGCAGTGAACACTGCCAGTCTATTGCCACAGCCGATTGTATTAAGGTTAAGATCTATTTCTGAAGGAGCACTTTAATACGTTCTGTGTTGGTTGTGGATTAGTTTGAACACATATGTAACTTTATATAACTTTATGCAACTAACTCGAGGCTAATTGAATAAATTATTTTCCAATATAAAGTGCAGCAATCTATGAGCATAAATATAGATTGTTTAAAATGTAGATTTGAAAAGTCAGAAAATGAAAAACGTACTCTGAAATGTAGTCATTTCAAAGTGCAATAATGGACTCTGTTCTTGCCTCCGTCTTTGCAGTCATTATATAAGCAATATCCTCTAGGATCAATAAAGTTTTCTGATTCTGATTGACCAATCACAACTCTGCAGTAAAGGTTTTTGATAAATGACATTGTTTAGTGTCTAAACATGTCTGAGCAGCTTGACCAAGTGTACTGAAAGTTTGAAACATCATGAATAATGTCACTTGACTGCGACACTGCAACAGAATAAGGTCAAACTGTAAGCATGACACACTCAAGATCTGCGACTGAAAAAATGGATTGTTATTCAATGGTGCAGTTCATAGGATTTCACATGCTACACTGCATTTGGAAAAGCAAATCAAAACTCCAAACTGGAATACTCTGTCATTTTCAACGTAATCTCTATTTCAACTGTTTGCCCATTGACAAAACACAGACAGGGAAACAGAGAGACTGAATGCTGATCAGACAAAAATGCTGCCCAGCCATCTGGGGTCTGTGCTCTCACCTGCCAAAAACAATAAGAATCAAGCTCTCTCTCAAACACACAAACATGCACATGCCAACACACACCCAGTGGAGTTCCCCTTAACTGCACCGAGCAAGTCACTACACTGAAAGCTCTCGCCTCTCTCTAGTGGTTGAAGACAAGTATGCAAGATCTGCTGAGACCTATTTTACATCCTAAAAAAAAAAAACAAGGTTACTCAACACAAACTGTTATTACAGCAATACCGTTTAAAGTAAATGTTGTGTTACTAATTATATCACCGCGTAAGTGTGTGCTCCAGTGTATCTGGGTGTGGGTGTCTGTGAAAATAGCAACTGATGTGAGATGGTAAAGATACTGCCAGACTACAGTCGCTTGCAAAAGCTTGAACATATTGAGTTAATCTGAGAGGAAATAAAGTACACAACCTCCACAGGACACAAATACAACAGTCTTCTGTATTTTAGTTAAATATATTGGAAAAACAAATAATTCAAATAAGCAATATGTCAAACATGCCACGCAGTAACATTATTAATATGACTGTAAGCACAGGAAATGAAAAGTTTCTCATTATCTATAAAATATCTTTCAAAAAAAAAAAAAAGGTTGATGTGAAATGCTCTGTTCTCAAGAAACCACAGCGGAGGCGACAGAATCCAGATGTCTGAAGTGTTTAACGCCTCTAAAAGCTAGATCACACAAAGATGTTACTAGAAACGGTTGCGAACATGTGGAGGGAACTGATACTTAATCGGCCATGGGTGGACCAGTTTTAACATTAAATCAGGGTTCCTGGGCAGAATGAAGATTTAGTGAGAGTTGAAGTAACTATTGCCCACCAAAACTGAAACTGGAAATACCTCTGCAGCATCAGAGCATCATGTTTTCTATCACCACATGTGATTTATTTCCCTTAATAAATAAATTCCCACATATCTGTTTTTTCACATATTTTTAATATAAAAAAACCCCCCACTTGCGACATTTAGGCTTTTTTTCCTTTAATATCCAGCTTGATTTTTTCAAGATTAATTTTTTAATGTTGAAGGGAACACACAGGTAAAATAGCCCTCACTGGTATTTTTGGGAAAAGACTATATTAGGGTTACAGACTTTTGATTACTATCTACAATGCACAATTTTATGTAAAAACTAGGGCTGTTAAAAATATCGTGTTAACTATTTGCGTTAATTTATTTTCTATAACGCTTTAAAAATAAATTGAACGCGCGATTAATTTGAAAATTAAACGCCCCTCTGCGTTGCAGTACCACATAATCAGTGGGGGCAGTGTTGCGCTACGTCGGCGACCAGCATGCCAGAAGAAGAAGCCACTTCATGTTGCCAACGCTGCTTTTCAGTCAAGCTGGAATGGAAGATAAACACACGCTGTTAAATGAACAATTGCACTTTAAGTTACTACCAGAGGGGGATTTGGACCAGACAAGGGTAATATGTGTGCTTTGCAAAAGTCAATTACCACCGAAGCACTACATCACTATCATATAACCTCAAGGAGAAGCATCCCGGTGTGGCAGAGATGGCGGAGGGAGGGGGTCTCCGACAGTTGAAGGAGTTTGGAGCGGGAGGCATTTTCTATTCAAAAGAAAGTTTTGTTTTTATCTCACAGCTTTTAAAAATGTGACAGCGTTGGGGGAAAAAACAAATAAACAAAGCCTTCTGTGTAAAATTGATGACTGTGTTCATTATATATTATATATTGGGTTGACATAGAATTGCGATTAATCACGATTAATTTTTTCCAGATTTGCGATTAACTAGTTCATTTTAATGAATTGCTTTACAGCCATAGTAAAAATGCTCTGAATGGTCATTACATCACAGCAGCTGAATTAAGTCGAAATTCTCATAGAGGAAGTTGATGTGCTTTATGATGATTTTGGTTATACAGTGTGTATGAACTTCTATTGCTTGTTGCTGCATTAGCCTCCAAAGCTAAACTAAAGAAACATTTCGGTAAGACTTGTAGTGTGATAATTGTTTAGAGCATTTACTAGATGTAAGGATGCTTGTAATCTTAAGACTGTATGTCTAGTGCTGTCATCTATTTATGTTCTAGGTCACAGGTGTTGAACTCCAGTCCTGGAGGGTCCAACATATTTTGGTGATTTCCCTGCTCAGAAACACCTGCTTCAGGATGCCAGTTAATTGCCAGGTTTAGTGAATGTGTTAGAGTAGAAGAACCCTCAAACTGTGCAGGACATCGGCCCTCCAGGCACGGAGTTTGAACACCCCTGTTCTAGGTAATGTGGCAAAAATACATCATAGCACCAAGATATTCTCACCAAAGCAATATGTCTGAATCACAAGTTCAAAAAAAGAAATAGCACAACAATGTTTAAGAATTTAACTATTTAAGGACTAATTAAGCTGTGTTTGTAATGAAACACATTTTGTCAGTGGTCATGATGAGTAAATGAGTAAAACTACCAAGCTCACAGTCAGGACCACACAGAATTAAGTGAACTTTCAGTAAACTTCAGTTCCTGTGGGACTGATCAGTATGCCATAGTGAGTGTGTGTTTGCTTGTTGGCTTGTCTGAGAAGTCGTCTAGGGTTCTTTCCTAAACCTCTATTAACAATGCTCCTCTTTGCAGATCCAGCCTGAAGCTGAGGCGTTCCAACGTCTGAGACAGGCTTTTGTCTTGAAAGGCCAGCGTCTGTGTCTGGCTCACACACACACGCACACACACGCACACACACGCACGCACACGCACACACGCACGCACGCACGCACGCACACACACTTGCCCAATGAACCCAACTCTTCCAGCAGCACCACCTTCAAGACCCAAACGCCCCCATTTCGTCTTCATCCTTACCCCCTCGTTCCCCCACATACTTTAACTGCATTGTATTGCAAATACAAATAAAGCTGCCGACCGCCAACAAAGGTTGCTGTGGATACGCTTGCTGCACACACACATACGTACTGTCACACATTCTCACACAATGAGGCTGAAGGGGCCCCGAAGAATGAGCAGAGCCTGGGAACTGGGGAAAAGGAGAACCAAAGCAGAGTGAGAGAAGAGGGATTCTAATGAATGAGTGACCTGTTGACACTGATGGAAGACTCCAAGCTCCAATCTAGAACACTTCCTTTAATTTCCTTTTCTTCCAGCTCTCCATGCTGAACACAGCACTATAGAGGATGGACCAATTTACTTTAAATAAAATGTAAAAAATTATGTTTTCTGCTGCCTGTCTTTCTATATAATCTTGCACTTTTATTTCTTCTGTGCCTCACATCCATCTATCCATGCTCTGTTAACAAAAGCATTCAACTGTAGCTACTGTTGCTGGATTGATGAAGCTTCGTGTGTTGACAAAACGTCTATTCAGGCTAATGAGAAATTGGTGTAGTAAAATACTTAAATTTGGGCTTCATCAATTTCAAACAATATGAGAAAGGAGACCCCCTTAATATAGATCAGGCGTGGTGACATCCAGGCTCAGCAAAGTGTTCAACAACTTTAGGGTTTTTCACTGTTAGTCACCCAAATTAACCCCGATGTCTCCACCACTACTTACTGTAGCTTGGCTAAAAGATTACCTGCAAACATTTTCCCAGCTGCCTTTACCGTATATGAACTTTACACGTAACAAAAATATAAATAACTCAGACTGCAGCTACTTGGTGAAAACAAGTAAATAAAAAGACAAATAAAATATTAGCTAGCCAATAACATTAAAAGTACTGAAACTAGTGACGTTTGTATTTATTATATCAGATTCTTATTAGATTGAAAATAGGTCAATTGAGGTCATACTTGATGACAATAATTGCTTGCTAGGGAGAATCTTCAATACTAGCTCTGTTAATAACAAAATCTTGGATCCAAATAGCTGCTTTGTAAAGAAAGCCAGAGGCTACTTGTTATTTAATAGGGATCATAGGGACAAAACTTCCTTCCATGGACGTACAGCACTGTCGAAAAAGAGCAGAGGGAATTGCCAGCTCACTCTCTGCTCAGACACAAAAACTGCATATACAATCTGAGACACAACTGAGCGGACAGCATCATCAGAACAAGGTTCTTCAACAGCTTCTTCCTCGCCAGTCAGACTGATGGCAAAACAAAAACACTGAACACTTAAAATAACACCACACTGCCTCACCTCACCTGTAATGTACAATGTGATAAATCATTGTCTGTTTAATGTGCAATATGCTAACTAAAGCAGTTAGATTTGTGAAATAGGTGCTATATCAGGCACAATATTCTAAATGTGCAATACTATACGTGTGTAATATCTGCAATGCTATTTGGATTCCCCTCTGCAAGTTCTTGTATTTAAAAAAAAAACCTATAAAACATAAAGCTATTTCTGCTTGTGTAGATACTACCACCCTCTTTGTGTTTTTAGATGGCATATACTATTAGTAGGTTGCTGTGTTCTCTGCTTTATTTTTTGTCTTTTCAACCTCTCATAAAAAGGTAAATGTAATCTTTAACTAGCTAAGTAACATCACTATGATATTTAAAGTTCACATAATATAACATTTACACTGCTGTTCTGCCCAGTGCTACATTTAAGAATCTCACAGCTATGCTGGTGCACTTCAAGTTTACAATTCATATTCACAATACTTAAAAGAAAAGCCTGAAAACTTTTATCCCTGGGCCACTTCAACACTTCAGTAATGGGGCTGCCACATAAGAAAAAACATGGTGCGACTCAGTGGCGGCAGTTGTTGTCAGGGAAACTCACCCGGAGGCGATGAGCGCCCGCGATTGTGCCATGGCGATCCTCTGGAGGGCGGGGCGGCTGAGGCCTGCCAGGCTGGAGCGTGGGGGAAGCGGGGCAGCACAGGCTGCTGATGCCACAGGGCCAAGGACCCGGGCTGAGGGGGTGGGGGCACAGGTGGTTGAAGTTGAAATTAGGGCATTTGAGGATGTGGGCTGGGCAGCACTGGGTGCTGAGGTGGTGTGTGGAGTGGTGGAGGGAGGAGGGGGAGGGGGAACAGTGGGGGGAGGAGGTCGTGAGGAGGAGAGGGACAAGGTCGCCGTGGCTGAGCTCAGGAGGGAGAGGGAGTGTCCGAATCCAACACTGCTGCCGGCGCCTGAGGTGGAGTTTCTGTGTGGTGAGAGCATGCGGGACAGGGACGGAGGGTGAGGGAGAGTGAGGGAGTATGAGTAGTTTCTTGGGGCAGCTTTAGGGCTAGGGGGCTTGGGCAGAGACGGAGGTTTTCGACCCAAAGTCTGTGCCGCCATGCTTGTGGTCTTGACACCCAAGACCAGCATGCATTGCTGACAAGAGCATGGCTGTCCTAGGGAAGTGATGGCACTAGCAGGAAGAGCACCGCTAGGATAAGCACTTCCATTTCCTCCAGTAAGCCCAGACACCCCCACCCCCAGATGTCCCCCACTCCCGTTGGATGTCCAGGCATGTGGTTTGGGCAAGGGGCCTGAAACCAGTGGATATGCCAAGTCTGAGCGTCTCTGAACACGGCGGCGTCGCTGCGTCTGCCGGTTGATCTGGGTCATGCTCTGCAGGTCGATGAGGTAGCAGAAGCCTAGTGGTGTCAGGTCCAGCCAGGGCTGCTGCCGATCACGTGCTGCCTGAATGGTGATGCCCACCTCAGTGTCATATGGTGTCCATGAGCCAGAGTCATTCTCCCACTCCCACACCCAGCCCTGTCCAGGAGCAGAGCGCGGGTCATAGAAACTCCGCCGGACTGGCCGTAAAGTACCTGCATAAAAGTGAGAAGCACCACAGGTGAAAAAAGCAATAGCAAGATTATTGTTAATTAAATATCCAAAATGATTATTCACTAACATAGCACAACCAAGCAATTTCAGAACATGTATTAAGTTTAGTCTGAGACTGAACTGCAACATCAATGGGTCTTTATAATTTGTATACGTGTACTTAAAGTATAGAAATCACAACCCTAATCTGCTTCAGACATAAATAGAGGAAATTAGTGGAATTCCATATCTGTTACAAATTCCACTGAGAAGACAAGGTATAAATCACCACATGACCACCAATTTATGATTAATCTATAAAAAAAATGGACAGTGCATAAAATGCAACAGAAAGGGTATTCATCCAACCCCTAACCCTGCCTATGACCTCACTCTGCTGCTATTCGTATCTCTCCTCCTCCCTCATGTTTTTTTGGAGTAATGGGTCGTCGCCCTCCGTCGGCCTTCTTCTCAGAGCCCCTCCAGCTTCCCATGTGGGCCACTCAGCCTTCACAATAGTCTTTGTCAGTCAGCGAAGAGTGATTGAGTCTCTCAAAAATCTTAGCAGCCAACAGTCTCTCCCTTTGTTTTGGTTGAACTTGATTACACCTCCGATGTATTCAGTTTCTCACTGAAAGAGATGCTCTTATAGCACTGATGAGGGTTAATCTGTCTGGATATTAGGAGAAAATTCTATGAAACTTTCATGTATTCCATGCTCAATTATTTCTGCTGTTAAAACTGGATAGAGAACAAGCAATGGCAAATCAAATATGGTGCAAGTTCACTGAGCTGGCCTTTTGTACTCAACAAAACTAAAAGGCTTTAATCAAAGTCATGACAATGTTACAGCATTCTTTACTGCAATTTTTGTGTTTTTGTTTAACACCCCAATTAATTAATATTAACATGCATCTGTCCAGAAATTAATCTAAATCACACAAGTCACTAATCTGTCTTACTCAGAGGAGAAATCTTGAGGACCCCCAGAATAGATATCGCACATCATCTTTAGGTAAAATGGCATCTATATTGTTCCAGAGCCCCTGTCTAGGTGTGGTCCCTCTCAATACTTCAGAGCTATGGAGCTTAAAGATCTCCTGCTTTTAAAAGGTAAAACACAGTGCTTTTAACACCACGTGCGAGTTGCATCCTGGCTTCAGGTATACACAATATGGCAAAAGTATTGGGGCACCATTACACCAACAGTAATTTAACTGACATTGCATTCAAATACATAGACTTTAATATGGCGTAGGTCTTCTGTTTGCAGCTATAACAGCTTCCACTCTTCTGGAAAGGCTTTCAACAAGATTTTGGAGCAGGGTATATACAGCAATCCTTAAGTTACCTTTTAATACCATTTTTACTACACGACACAGAGTTGCAAGTGTTAAACCACAACCTTTCTAACGTTTACACAGATTTAGACATAACATTGTACAACAGAATAAATTTACAGACTCGCTGATGTTGACCACATATTGCACATTTATTTCACTTTGTGAGTAAAAATAAAACTACATAAAATGTGCAACGAAGACATAGTTCCAACAAACTGGCGCAGCAGCACAGACCGCACATTCCATTTTTATGTTTAGTGGATTGTATATGCGACCGAAGTGCGTTAGCTCCCATCCAGTTGACATCTGTTTTTTTACATACCGAACAATAAGCCGGTTATTCCCTACAACAGGCTTGAGCCAGTCCTTAAACGCAGGGTCTTTCACCCAGCGGTCAGAAAACGCTGATGGTTGTCTGGAAATAAGCCAGTTGACTACCCGGTTGTCGAACGACCACTGAATACGACGTCAGCATCAAACATAGCGTACAAAGATGAGACTCATGCATTAAAGCAAAAAAATCTGTCGGGAAACAACTTGTAGCCTGTACGCTCCTCCGCAGCCATCAATATTTACGCAAACTGCCGAAACCATAATGTTTATTATTATTTTTAGGAAGAATAACTAAATAGTAATTTAACCAGGGAAAAAGACAGCCTTACCAGAACTTTGTCTGCCGAAGCTTGTTTACCCCGCAACAAAACTTTCTTCTTCTGATCTGCATCAATCTCAAAATTGAGCTTTAGCGCCCTACGTTGACCGAAATCCGTCATAGCGACAGAAAACTTTAATCCATATGAGACTTCAGGATTGAGACGAGGATATTTGATTATGTGCCCAGACATGCTAAAGCCTACGTTTAAACGAACTAACGCAAACATTAGCAGATAGAATTTCACTCAAAATAGGAAACCAAATTTAATACTTTTAATGGCCTTAAATTTGGCAATTTTGATTCATCACTTTTTAATACTTTTTAAAAACCCCGCGGACACCCTGTAATAAATTAACCGCAGCCTGGCGCACGTGAACCTGGATGTATAGGAAATGTACAGTGTATTCACATGAGTGATGTATTCAATATACATTTAAAACTATTGATGAGTGATAAGGCTCCGCACTTGTTTGTGGACACCATCTTCATGTTTGCACAACTATAGTGATGGCCTCAAATGATCCTAGGACCAAACCAGAAAGAAATTTGAAAAATACCAAAATACCAACATGAACTGAGGGGCTCTCCAATTTTATTGAAAAAAAACCAGCCAGCTTCTTTGCAATTCATTCACAATCTGGGTGGTTCATGGATTTCACTGTAGACCTCCCAACCTTCCCAACTGGGAAAAATGCTGATGAGTCAATCTAGCAGGATGTACATGGCATCCAATAAGTTCCTCTGAGTACAGATGTGGAGTGTATAGACAGAAGCAAAAGAGTAGTGTGTGTGTGTGTGTGTGTGTGTGTGTGTGTGTGTGTGTGTGTGTGTGTTTGTGCCCTGACTAAAGTGAAGGTGGAAGGTGAGAGCAGCGCTGGCCCTCTGGTCTCACATTGCAGGTCATTCTGAATAGCAGCTGTACAAATGGATGAAGAGCCAGCCTGGCAGCTGACAGAATCATGAGGCCAACCAAAATAGCCTGGGAAAACGGCAGCCGCATGGATATTAGGCACTTTATTAAGCTCAATAAATTGTTTGCAAGTCCTATGACAGGGAATTGTCATTATCTAGAACAGAACAAACAATATATTTATGCATATTTGTGCACTACGGCATAACTGTGTTGCAACACAAATGTAAAATACCCATCAGTTAATACAAAATTACATTTCAATCTGCTTGTTTACTTGCTACTGCAGATAAAATAGCATATATCTAAATTATTGTTGAGTACCTATGAATCATGGGTGTAAAATGCACAAGTGATGGCATACACGGTCCAAAAAGGATGCTTGTCCCACATCCACTCTCCTTAGATACAATGAATTAAAAAACACAATTAATACATTTTAGAAAGAAATAGGAAAGAAAACAAGGTTGAATGACAAGGTTGTCTTTTGACCATGATGATGTGCTGTGAAGAGCCTCTAAGCCTGAACAGCTGAGTCATACTGGGCTTTTACAGATATTCTGGGGCCAGCTCAGCTACACTAGAGTCATGTGGGTCTTCACAGAGACCTGATTCTATAATGAATGTCATGGGATCCCACACACAACAGTCTTGTCTATCATCCCAGGGAAAGTGTCTAGTTCCTGCACCGCCGTGTTCTTTAATCAGTCAGTCCAGACTTTAAATAGTCCACACATTCTTCTGAGTTATGTAGTCTAAACCAGCATTGCGAAGAGTGTTTGCCTGCACGTACTTGTATTTGCCAGGGCCGTCTAACATTAGTCGTGGATTTGACCCAGCCGCTTCAGAATCTGAATCAGAAAATGTTACTGATCCCAGAGGAAACTGTGCTACGACTACACAGACAGAAACAAACACAATCTAAGATTTTTTAAATCCAATAAAACTCTGCAAATATTCTATATGAAATACACTATGGGTTGGTTTCCCAGACAGGGATTAAGCCTAGTCTTGGACTACCCTTTCCTTTTCAATGGAAAATCTCCATTCACAGCACCACATAATCCAGGACTAGGCTTAATCCCTGTCCGGGAAACCGACCCTATGATATACACACAAATGCCAGGTATTAATTCTTTAGATAAGTAAATTACAGTTAAGTGTATTACTAGTAACACAAATAACGGTTAGAAGTCCGTTACTACATTTAACAGTAATAGTAGATAAATAACATTTACACAAATAGTGATAGTCACATGGTAAGACTATGATAAGATATTGCATGTAACGAAACGATTTAGTATGATTTTGGTTTAGTAAGAAAACTGCACATGATATTGCAGTGATCTGTTCCAGTGACCAAATATTATAAGCTCCCAGCTAAAAAGCAGTGTAATCTCATTAACATCTTTCTACATAAACTGGCCCTCACTTGACAGGCCTTGACACTGCATGCTGTGAACAGTGACACGCTCTGCTTAAAATTCATGACATCCAGCCTCTTTCAACAAAACTCACTTCAAATCAACAGCAGGGTTTACTGTAATGAAACAGTCCGCTAGGGAAAAAATAAACACTCTTTGCTAATTATGGCCTCACGAATGCAGGCCTATGGTCCAGTCAGCAATTCAAACAAGCAATACATGTTTACTAAGCATGTGAGGAGACAACTGTAATTTGAGGCATCTTATTGATACATTCAGACGAAAAAACAACACACTGTATGACTGTAAAGTATGTACGCTTTTTATATTGCTTAGTATCCTTACATTGCACCAATTGTGTTCATTTTTAGATGATGTGAGTTCAACTTTTATTTAAAACAACATAAAATGACATCAAATTTACACAGTCAAGGCCTTTTTGGGGTCAGAAGCTTGCTTATTTATTTAGCACCGAAGCTACAAGGCAAATGTAGCTAACAACTAATGGAAGTAACACTTCATTAGGCGTCATGACACCTACTTTCACCTACTTTCATGATAACACAACCGCACATACACATGTGTAAAGGGTAATTCCAACAAACAAGAGTTGTCAAAAAGGTTGCTTTAATCAGTTTAGATATAATTTTACCTCAGAAAATGTTATGACAACTGATGCGTGTTAAAGTAACCCTTTATATATGTTAATGTAGGTTTATGTCAGTTGTAGGAAAAGTTCATCTGGCCTTACAAATACAGTCCTTCAGCAAAGTGTTACCATGGAAGTTTATACTCCAACAATTAGCACTGGGAAAATTGCAGGTCAAAATAATCACACACTTACCTCAAAGTGTCAAACTCAAATCATTTTCTGACACTGTGGCATATAACAGAGCACCATGTTGAAGTGTTCATAATTCACATTCATGTACATTATGGACACTTCAACATGGTACTCTGACAAACTACTGTTGGATGTAATGGCTTGTGTATGCTACACATACCTACACCCTTACAGACACTACAGTTACATGTTGTTTATGCAGCAGCATTTGAGTCCATTCTTCTGGGTGGTGTGTGTGAGGGGGGGTCAATTACACTTATTGCTATAATAATATTACAGAAATGTAATAATCTATGTTATAACATTACAGCAGGACCTTCTGTTCCAGCAGAAGCATGGGTTTATTGTACTGAACTAAACAGCAGCAGCCCATCATTAAATATGGCTTCCAGGATTATGACACTCAGACAATTCTTTGACACACACTGCATCATAGCAAACACACACAGCACAAGCTAAAGTTGTTCTCTGTTATCAGTGAAGCAGCAGACAACAGATTATTTACTCCTCCCTCCAAGCTAGATAGTAAGGGGGATTAAATAAACGGGCAGCGGGGTAGGAGAAACCAGGAGACCTCTAAAACTAATTTCTCTCTGGTCACTTAAATATCTCCATTTGACCAAGCTCCAATTAGGACAAGTGTGAATGTGTGATGTGGGGCTGGAGGGGGGTATGGCAGAGCTTGTTGGCACCTAAGTAAAAAAATCTGATATGCTTCTCTTATAATACAGTATAACATGAATTAGACATACTCCTAGGACAACTTAGCCTGTCTGTATGCTGTAGTAATACGCCTATAATAATCAAGAGGAGGACCCACTATTTATGACTTAAAAAAAATACACTGGAAAATTGTTTCTTTTTATACCTTTTCCACTTCTAATAACATTTTTATCTAAAGGGCCTGTAAACTGAATTTCATGGTTGCTTAACGTCCCGGTCAGGTTACAGCAGTTGCTGAATACAGTTAAAAGTTGATGAAGAATGAGTCTGAAGATCAATAACTGGATTTGAAGACGTGAAAGCGTAATGTAATGATCACAGTGGAGCAGAAAAACATAGACAAATTCTATTTCATCACGAGTTACGGGCAAAAGGAAACTGAAAGATTAAGCTGTGTTGATGGAAACGATGTGGAAACGATGCACACTTACACACAGCAGTTAAACCGAAGATGTAAAAGGAACGTTTTCAATGCAAGAGGTGTGTGAGAGAGCTGCCATACAGAGGAGTAAAGCCCTGAAGTGCAGACTTACTGTTCTGCCCATCAGCTCTGCAGGACTCCTCATGACAAACATTAGAGCAAACACAACAACAACACGGAAGTGAGCTGATAAGGAGTTATACAGAGCCTCACAGCACTTTCTCGACTACAAATTGCCCCGGAGAGTAAAATAAGCATAGTTTCACACAGTAAAAAAACACACTTCTTCTCGGCGGTGGACTCTCCAGGTCAGGTCAGGGAGTAATTAGGCTAACTCCGTCTGCATCACTTCAGGGGAGAACAGACCCACTTTCAGAAGCTCCGAAAGACCTGACGAAGATCTTTTAAAGCTGCGTGGTTCAGAAATCGTGTTATAAGCTGGAAAGGTTTGGTGGACTCACCACTTTTTCGTGCACTCCACCGTCAGCTCCGAGAAAGACGCCACGAACTGGAACTTGGACGCCCTTTTGCCCACACGCTGGAGCCTCTTCCACACTGAAGTCATGGTTGCACGTTGATTTTCCCCAAAATAAATGTAGGCCAAATCGTGTGGTGAAATAAAAGCTACATTATTAGAAGACTTGTGAGAAACAGTCTCCTCGGACTCCCCTCTCTGTGGCCGTGCCGCGCTCTCATGGAGAGAGCGTGTGTGCGCGCACAGCTCCTCTCTCACTACACACTACATGGACAAAAGTATTGGGACACCTCTTCATTCAGGGTATGGGCTAGACCCCTTACTTCCAGCCCAGGGCAGTCTTGATGCTTTAGCATACCAACATATTCTGCTTCTAACTTTGTGGACAAAATTGTTTGGAGATGGTCATATTCTATTGCAGCATGTGCCCCAGTGCAAGCTCTGTAAAGACATGGCTGGATGAGTTGGGTGTGGAAGAACTTGACTGGCCCTCACAGAGCCCTGACCTCAACTCCATCCTTCGGGATGAACTGGCCTTCTCGTCCAACATCAGTGCCTGAACTCATCGATGCTCTACAGAATTAATGAATGTGCACCAGTTCCCACAGAAACACCCCGAAATCTAGTTGAAAGCCTTCCAAGAATAGTGGCAGTTGTTATTGCTGCAAAGAGGGACCAACTCCACATTAAATTCTATGTATTTGTATGCAATGTCATTAAAGTCCTAGTTGGTGTAATGGTCAGGTGTCCGAATACTTTTGCTCATATTGTGTAGCTCCAGAGCGATATCAGGAACACATAGACACAGCCTGAAACATGACACAGGAATGGACATTCCTGCCTTTTACACGCCTATAAATAAACCCAAGAGAACTGGCATTCGTGAGAAAACCCCAAAGTTTGAATACAACCCTATATGGTTGAATGAAACCCCTACAGTCTTAAATTACACCTTATATATTGTTAGGAGGTGTTGAATTGAAGTAGACACAACAATATGTGCTGAAACCCACCAAACTCACTAAGCACGGCCCTGAGGGGCAGGTTGCTTTTAATATGATGATCCCATGCCTCATATTAAGTGAAACATTTTTTTTAATGCGTTTACATAATTGTCAGAGTAAACTAGTCTTCTACCAAAAAATTTAATTGTTTAGAGTAGGCTATAGTTGCAGAGCAACCACACACCACTGAATGAGGACAAAACTACCAGCCATTAATAACATATTGCTGCTATGTACACTAAGTTATATACAAGTACTTTTTATTCTTATTTTGCATAGCTATTTGCACAATATAGCAAACACATTCACCTCAAAAGTAGCTTTGTCTTATCAAAATTACCACAGCGAACAGTGTGGTTTCCTATATTGTACTATCATCAAACTAACAGTGCCAAGTTTGTTTTCCCACATCACTCCTGGCAGATCTTCTAAAAGCACAGTCATACAAGGCTTATAGGTCATTCATGTAACATAAATATTCATATGTCATAGTTTTACAGTGAATCTTTGAATATTACTTTGAAACCTAACTTTGAATATTAACAGAGGAGCCTATGAGCCTGTTAGCTATTTAAACATCTTTCATCTTTTAGACAACGTAATATGTTTGGGCTTTTTTTGCAATCATATTTATTTGCATTTTATTCCACTCTGCAGCCTCTACCACTAAGCTAAAATGTACATTAAACTACCTTCTTTGATCAAAATAATTATACTCCCTAATCCAACATGTTGATTCCATAGGACCCTTCTCATGCTACACATATATTCAGACAAAAGATTTTAGAGTCAGTAGAATTACTTCTAAGATTTTAAGATTTTACAGTTAGAAAAGAAAAGTGCTGCAGGTTGTGAAGAATCTGACTGAACACTGTTCCCTGCTAGTAGGGAGGTGAGGTGAACAGATATCAAGGCTGTGCTTGTGTTGACTGACGTTAAATCATGAGGTATGCTGTTAGACAACTGGATCTTCCTGTCAGTGACACGTTTATCTACAGCACCGTGCAGAAGTCTTAAACACCTGAGTAAATATAAAAGCTTTTTAGTTCACACACACACACACACACACATTAGAACACATACAAATAAAATGAATGAAGTAAATTGTGATTTTTTTTGTATTTTGTCTATTTTGTCTCCTCACGGAAACCCTGTATTACATTGTAGTTCTCATCAGATACCTCAAACACCTGGTTTAGCTTGATCAATACTTCATAAGATCAAATCATGAGCAGCTGATGGAGTTTCTAAAGACACTGATGTGAAATCTGGATTGATGTGAAGTATTTTTTTTACAAACAAATCAAATCTTTGCTTTATTGAATCCTTGTTTGTTCGCATTTATTCTAATATTGACTTGTTTATTTAAAGGTAGATAGTCACTTACTCCACAGATAAATGGCTTTAAACAGTTTGCACAGTACTGTAGTTTCTATATGAAGGGCCCATTGTCCCAATCATGAAAACTGACTCACAATTCAATCAAGGTGAAGTGGCCATAGCATGGGTTTTACAATGGCTGCAAACTCAACTCAGCCATTCAGATTTTAGGCCCCTGAGCAGTCTGTATAATAAACATTCTACAGGCTTGCTGAGTTTACCTCTACCCTTTCTGATTAACCTCTATGCTGTAAAGTTAATTACTGTACTGGTAAATTAAACCCTATACAATATAGTATTGACCCCTACAGTGTTTAAATAAGTGCTAGTGTCAAAATAATAGAGTTGAATACCCCTTTTGTACTGAAGTAGCCCCTAAAGTCCTGTATTAAGCTCTGTACATTCTTAAATGCACCCCTGCAGTGTATAATTAAACTCCACAAAGTTTCGAATTCAACTGTATATAGTGCGATTTGTTTTAGAATTCACCCCTACAGTGTCCAGTTAAACGCTACACTGCTGAATTAACCTCTGTAGTTTTTATTTAAATTTAGCTGGACCCAAATAAACATTGTGCAATGTCATTCAATGCCAGGGATTTTTCTGTGTACTCAGCATCATTATAAGTGAATAATCTGTAACAGAGTTCGACTTTGACTATAAAGTGATAAACTGTGGTATTTTTTCACTTCGTAGCCTTGTACGGTCATGTTAAACTGCAGACTAGCAGTTTTGTGTGTTTTTCATTACCTGTGTTTGTGAACTCATTCATCACCCAGGGGTGGAGCTGACAGCATGCAAGGCCTTTGAGAAATTGCTGTGAGATGCTCTTGAGCAAACTGGAAGCAGGCCTGTTATTTGGCGAGGGAATACTGAATTGATACAAGGAAACATTATCTATTATCACTTGAGGTGTGCTCAACAAAACATGGACCATAAAAGTGGCCACAGTGCGTCTGCTTAGACCTTTTACACTACAGCACTACAGACATCACTGACTAACAGTGGAGCAATGAGTGAAACTCTATACAGTGTGTGGATGGTGTGTTACTTGTGTGGCTAAAACGAGGACTGACTTGAGAAGGCAGGTGCTGCAAAGGCCTCACAGATCAATAAATAATGCTTTAACCTTCAATACGCTCATACTGGAGCTTCTGGCATCTTCTTCAGGGTGATCCAACAACAACAACAAGGAATATATAAATGCCTTAGGTGGTGCTGGCGTGTCCCAATCCTGATCCTGCACATTTGAGTTTTTTCCTTCCTCCAACAAACCCATTTCAACAGAGGAAACCCAAGAGGCATGTACCACACGTCAATTCCTCACTTTTATTATCTGCATAACTTGTTCGTTTCAGAATAGTTACTGATTAATTTAGATGTGGACTGAATAATACGTCTAAAGGGAGCATGAGAAGTTTGCATCCTGAAGAGCTTGTTCTTTTTCTCGTGAGTTTCAGCAGGTAAAATGTGCAACGAAATGTGCTCTCCAGGGTTATGAAACACTGGGTTGTTGGACACTGAGCAGAGAAAATGCTGAGGCCTTTCTTTTCTGCAAGCCTTTACAAGAGTTAAAGCAAGAAACCATTATCAGATACTATCAGCTAAACTGGTAGAACAGTAATCTTCAAAAAGGTAAAAGTCTTTTTTACAGGATAGTGAGGCAAAAAACCTGATTTTATTTATTTATGTGTTTGAAGGTCATTCTGCCATTGCGCCTGCTATTGAGACAAGAATAAGCCTGAAAGGAGTCTAACGGGAATTTCTCAGATTTTCTGATGGAATAGCTTGCATTGCTGGTGTTGTAATGTAGGTATTTTATTAAACAGCCTAGGAAAGCAAAACATCGGTACAAACTGCAAATAAAGCAGTATGTGGACATATTTTCTCTTTTTGCCATTGAATTTCTCTCTTACTTTGCTTTTTTGCACTATATATAGAGACATAGCGACATATACTCATCTATACAAATCTTTGCACTTTATATACACACACACACACACACTGACACTCATATGAAAATGACGAGCTGAAGATTTATTGTCATCTCTTTCTGTGTTTAGTTGCATTGCTAGATTGACAAGTCTGTGCCCGTAATCTTCCACCAGCGTAACAGAGGGATACAGCTTGCCAGAAGCTGTAGGAAACAGCTGGATATTTGAGGAGACAATGAAGGAGGAATTAGAATGAGTGAATAGGTTTGGGTGGCTCAATTGACTGGTACTACTCTGCAGTGCTTGTGGCAAACTATTTTAAGTTCTAAGGAAATGACCTGGAAGTAGGCAGTTGTTCCTACATATAATCACCATCTGCATTGTAAAGGCATTCCATAATGCGGCGCTAAAGCTTCATTCTGCACTGTTACCACATCGCTGGGCAGAGGCCTTTTCGACATTCATCGTTCCTCTAAATAATGGCTTGATGCCACACAGATCACACTACATTACAAATTCAGTCTCTTGCTGTTAATGAACCATATAATAAACCGGTTGAATGTCTAAAGCAGCACAAGCATCTAAGCAAGAATGTGATTTCTAATTTAAGAGAATTATGTTGTTTTACTTCAAACATGGACAAATGCAAAATGCACCACAACCATTGACACAAAAAGTCCCATACATTCCATCTCTGCCTATTTATTTACTTTCACTGGCTAAATTAAGACAGGATTCCAGGCATAGTTAAGTGGGTCAAATGATGACACATCTGCTCTTGCTCGGAAAAAGTCATCCAGTGCCAAAAAGGAACCAAAAATGCATCGTGTCATAAATCTAGATATTTAAAAAAATGATTTGCCATTTAACCTCTTTTTAAGTGCTGTAAACTTCTCCAAAACTGAGTAACAGTGGAGAGCGAGAGAGAGAGAGAGACAGAGAGAGAGAGAGAGTGAGAGATAGAGAGAGAGATAAAGAGAGAGAAAGAGAGAGAGAGAGAGAGAGAGAGGGGCCGGGGGTCATACTGAGGTAAAAGGTTGCTTTTCCCAGCAGTCGATGTCCTGTGGACTAAGCGTAAGTGGTTTTCCCAGCGCTTCCTGTTTTCTGCAGGATGGAGCACTTACCTAAGAACCAGCAGCAGGAAACTCACTGACAGAAGACACTCCTCACCTGACCAGCACTAATGAAAGGCCCAAACCGAAAATACCCCCCGTTGTTCATCATCCAGTTTTACATGCTGTCCAACAGACTATAAATGGGTGGCATGCTTACTAAAGATATTTATGTTCTGTAAATAAATACAAAATCAAAAGCAGAACTAGAACGACAGACAGACAACAGACAACAGACAGACTGACAGATAGATAGAAAGATAGACAGACAGATAGACAGATAGAAAGATAGACAGATAACAGATAGACAGACAGACAGATTGGTTATACAGACAGATAGACAGACAGACAGATTGGTTAGACAGGCAGACAGAAAAACAGATAGATGGACAGAAAGACAGACCAACAGACAAACGGACAGATGGATAGATGGATCAGAGAAATGGATGGACAGACAGGTGGATAGACAGAGAGACATGTACAGATAGATGTACAGATAAAGAGACACATAAATTGAGAGATAGACAGACAGATCACCAGAAAGACAGACTCAAATACCATTAAGATCAATGGACTTAAACAGCTGACTGACTATTTAAATGATAAACCTTGATATGGTCCTTAATTAGATTTAAATATAAACATGAAGGTTGATGCTTTAAGGAAACTCTACTAGCGGTACAGACAAGGCCTGTTTAGCAAAGCATCATGTTCAGTCAGGCTTGTCATATATTCTGAGGGACAACTTACAACATGTTGAGACCCTCTAAACTCTCTAAAAGTGCTGTAAGTGAAAACGTGATTGTGCTGATCTGTCTGTAGGAGTGGAAAAGTACCCTCTCAGTGTTCGAGAGCTGTTGCCCCATCCTTAAAGATCAGAGTTAGTGTTTAGGCCGCCTCGATAAATATAGATGTGCATCACAGTGCCACCTGCTAACAGTCTGTCAAAATGACAGGGGAGCTGTTGATGGTGCAGAAGTACAAAGTAAAATGGTAACAAGGTCACCCGAACCTCAAGTGAGATGAACTATCAGGCACAATGTGCGCATTATTTATTCCATATCTGCAGAAAATGAATGGGCATTTATGATTTGTGTTTCCTGTACTAAAGCTGGGAAAACCCCTACAGTCCATGAAAATGCTGGAGAGATGCCTTTTCTGGTCAAGGACTTTCCCCCGAGATCCCACTCAAATACAACAGGATCATGACACCAGTAATATCTGGGCTATCAAATACCTGGAACTGATCCCACCATCCACAATAATAACACTTTTAAAGGTCAGTCCTGAAGGAAAGCGTCCGCAAGGTTTAATTCACTTTTCAAATGATTCCAATGGAACATTTTTAGTAGTTCATTTGTTATGAAACATACATATCATACCAAGATCAGCTGGTGTCAAAAGATGTAAAAATGCAATTATCATACATCATTATTCAAATGAAAAATGAAAGAACTGATTAGTAAAATAGCATAAGGACAAGTAAAATAGTATAAAGGCACAGTCAAGTGTGATTATTTGCTTTTATTTTGTTTAATTATAGGCATCTCTTGCAGTTATATTTATTATTACACTACAGCTCTGGAAAAAATAAGAGCAATGTATTTTTAAATCAGAATCTCTCTGAGTATGACAACCGTTCCCTGCCAGTGCCTGACCTCATTCTGCTTTATGAGGTACTGATTAGTGGATCATCAAATCTTATTTATTGAGGAAAAGTATAAAAAACACTGCTGTAATCAATACTCTCCTCTCACAATGTGACCAGTCGGATGGCAAAATACTACTAGAAGTACATCAAAGGTCATTATTGCAGTTTTGTTTAAGAGAGAACAAGAGATTTGTCTTCTCTGAATTATTAAAGTTCTGTAAACACTGCATTATCTTTTATTTTGATATTTTGCCATTTACTTTTTCAAATGCTTTAAAAAACAATTTTTATTCAGAAATTAGGAGCAATATTGTCAGCAGTCCTTAAAAACTAAGGCAAAGCTGTTCAGTTCAATAATTGCACCTATAAAAGATAAAACCTAAACATTTTTGCAGTCTTCTCTTATTTTTTTTCCAGAGCTGTATTTCTTTTAGGTTTAACCAGTCTATTTAACTGCACGGTCACTCAGATTTACACTTCAACTGTTGCTTTGGAAACACCATAGAAGATTCCCAACAAGCTAGTGGTTGATGTAATAATGTGCTGAACTTCAGTGGGACTTAAACTACACCTGAGAGAAAATTGGTATGCAGAAATGAACAGAATGATAATTACACATTTAAATTGACCTTGACATCAACAAGAAAAGCAGACAGAATAATCCTCACATGACGTTCTGCAGAGGCCTAAAGAGTGAAGGGAACTGGCAGGCAGTCTTCGGCCGCTGCTTAAACACAATGAGCGGCAGGACAATGGCCTAAATGGCAGAATGCCATAATAGGAGTGCATGATGTCATCTGTGGGTTCGGCAGACAGGAGTGTTTATGTCGGAGTGGGTGAGAAGAGGCAGAGCCATCAGTGCTGGGCACAGAGCCTGAGTCACTGTGTGCCTTCCACACACATGCTCACACACACACACACACACACACTTTTGTGCTTGTTCCCACACACATTCTGTCTTATGCATTGTGCTGCTCAGCGGTCATGTATATGATCTGAAAAGTCCAGCTACAATGAAAAGAAAACAATGTAAGGATGCGTGTGATACTCAGCATGTTTTATAGCTCCACAGAACGTTTTAGTCCCTAAAAAAAAGCCATTTTAAAAGTCTTCTACTAAGTCTTAATAGTTACTTTGTGTCATCTAAATCTATTACGTGTATCTCAACTATATTCAGCAAACCTTCTAAAGTTTTGAGGACCACTTAAATTGTTTTTCCCTCGTTATGGCCGACATAAATCGTAAAGCAGTTATTCCATACCGTGACACATTTCCGAGTGATCGAAGGAGGGTCTCCGAGCGTTCCTGCAGGATTACAGGTAAGGATGCTCGGGCAGAGACCCGAAATAAAACTGAATATTGTTTTCGTCAACTAGTACTGTACTGTAACAATCAGAAATCATTAAAATATCAGAAAAACAAGATTTTTGTCTTTCGATCGGTATATGATGAATCACATTTGATGTGATCAGGCACATGAACTAAGGTGAGTCAGACATGAGGTTGACTTTAACATAAAAGTTGTGAAAAGGCTGCCCCCTATTGGTTAGGAGCCTCCATTCTAAATTACTCAACAGTAAAAACAGTGAAACTTCGTTTTCTTCTGTTATGTCTCACTCTAGATAAAGGTGGAAATGCTGAAAGATACATTCGAGGTCAACATTTGAGGTCAATTAACTTGAAATTTGAAACTTGAATTATATATTTGGTCTACTGTTTTACTAGTAGATGGACTGTGTTCAGTCTAAGGAGAAACAAAATGGACTCAATAATGGTTATTACAGGTCGCAACAGTCAGGGCTTCCATGAATTCAATATTTTATTAACTAGATTCTCTCATCTCTAATGATTCCTATGAATATTCTGATTAGTTGCAGTTATAGTCATCAACTAGGGACACTTGTAAGGGACACTAAAGTTTAAGTCACCAGAACAGATTACTTATATAGAATAGTAACAAAAACAGCCTGTTTTAGAGATAAACAGAGGTAAGAAAAAGACCTTTGATACATTTACCAACATTTATCTTACCTACCTTGAATGATACATAAACCTACACAAAAGTAACAGAGAGAAACAAAATAAAATAAAACACAAGAAAACATCAGTATTTGGGCCCTTTATTGCAGTCAATCTCCACAGTAAGAATCTCTCATGTTCATAAACTTTACACTTACTAAGAAATGTGTTTTTTCTGATAGTAAAACACACACATACACACACACACCCTGCAAAGAGCAACTTGATACAAACAGAACTGCTCTGAAAAAGTCATGACAGTAGTTTTGACTCTTAACTTTAAGTGGTTTATGATATTAAAGAGACATTGGGATGGCATCACTTCTAATAAATATACAGTAATACCTGAGATGCATTCTGAATGGCAAACTACTACTACATGCATTCAACACGTCATTGGTCCACCCTAAACTCATATGGTTGAGAATAAGCTGCTGAATAATGAATAATGATAATAAAATGCAATGAGTTTACAGAGAAATGCCTCAAATGAGTTTTCTTGATTTTACACTATTTAGCATATTTTAAAAGATGAAAACTGACCAAAAACTGCCACTTTTCTCTTATCAAAGAATTCTTCAGCCACCTGTAAAGACAGATACACTTATTTGTTCCATGTTGGTATTCAGTTGTTTTGGTCGGGGTGAACTGTCTTCTCACAGTTTGCTCCACGTGGTGCTCCCAGTGTGAATGTCTCCTCCACAGAAGGAGATGTTTGTGCCGCATTGACAGGGTGTGAGATGGTGGCGATGGGGAGTTTATACTGGGGCTGCTCTGGGCTCACCTGTGCTCCTGAATCTGTACCGAGCACCAGCTCATCAAGACCAACTCCCATCAGCTCACACACCCGAGGCCCGATGAAGAGGCGCACCACAGCCTGCACCTGCTGCAGCTGCCAGCAACTCTCCACCACCACCAGCAGGACCACAAGCCCCAGCACCAAGTAACCTAAAGGCAATTTAATATTTTACAAGAGTTTGATATTTGACACACACAATATGGACGAAAGTATGTAGTTCACGGTTTGGGCTAGGCCTCTTACTTCCATGGGAAGGATCTTGATGCTTCAGCAAACCAAAACATTCTGGAAAACACCATGCTCCCAACTTTGTGGACACAGTGTTTGGGGAAGAACCTTTTCTATTCCAGCATGACTGTGCCCCAGTACACAAAGCAAGCTCCTTAAACACATGGCAGGATGAGCTCAGTATAAAAGAACTTGACTGGCCCACACAGAGTCCTGACCTCAACCCCATCCAACACCTTTGGGATGAACTGGAATGGAGATTGTGGGCCAGGCCTTCTCATCCAACATCAGGGCCTGAACCCATAAATGCTCATCAGAATGAATGGGGACAAATTCCCACAGAAAATCTTGTGGAAAGCCTTCCAAGAAGAGTGGAAGCTCTTATAACTGCAAAAGCGGGACCAACTCCATATTAGAGTCTATGTACTTGAATGCAACGTCATTAAAGTTCTTGTTGGTGTAATGGTCAGGCGTCCCAGTACTTTTGTCCTTATAGTGTGCTTTGTAATGAGTAGGTTTCTCTTCATTATCTCATGTCAAACCACTCTGAATTACTGTATATTATTCAACTAATGACATTTCAAAACTGGTGGAATTTTCTTTTACACACAAACTGTAATTTTTTTGGTTTATTTATATTGTGTATATTTTACATTATACTGTTGTCTTGTATAGTTTTTATTCTTCTGGTTATGCTGCTCTTACTTTCTTTTTTTTCCCACTTGCTGCCATAATGCAAATGTATTAATGAGACCCTAATAAACCTTATTATTATCTTATCTTTAAAATGAATGATAACCAAACTAAGAGGGAAAAAGGACTCACAGGAAGTGGCAAACTCCAGACCCTGCTGTGCCGCCTGGCTGTGTGTTCTCCCAGGCAGATAATCTCCCAGTCCAATGGTGCTAAGAGAGATAAAGCAGTAGTAGAGCGACTCCAGAAAGCTCCAGTCTCGCTCCAGCAGGCAGAGGGCAACAGCAGGCAGCAGAAAGAACAGCACTGCTGTGCACACCACTAACATCCCACAGTGCAGCAGAGCGGCGGAGTTGTGAGACAGACCCCAGTAGATCTGGAGGGAGCGAATGGGCGCGTGGGTCACCCGGGGCAGCAGAGCGTGTGTGAGGCAGGAGAGCAGCAGCAGCGTGAGGGGAATTCCCACCAGACAGTAAAGTATGCAAAACACACGGCCTTGATCCGACAGCGGGATGGTGGTGCCATAACCTGCGGAAACAAAGTAGTTTTGTGATCAAAGACATCTGCATGCGTTTGTCTCAGCCTTGTTTCACTAAACACCCACATCATTAATATTCATCATCTCATTACAACCGCACCTGTCAAATGGTGGGATATATTAGACAGCAAGAGTCCGTTTTTGAAGTCAATGTCCTGGAAGCAGGAAAAATGGGCAGGTACAAGGATAAGATAACCTTTAGTGGGTAATTTGCATTGTTAGTACAAGAAGAAAGTAGAATCAAACTGTAAACTATACAACAGAATATAAAAGAACTGTACACTATATATTAGAGGTGGGCATAGATTACTTTTTTAAATCTAGAATAATCTCATTGTAATCTTGAGATTAATCTAGATAAAAATGTCCCCCCCCCCAAATGATCCCAATGCCTGTTTTTGTAAACCCTAAATATGCCTCCAAATGTTCTCCCAGATCACTTTAATTTCATTTGGAACTCAGTTTAATACATTACC
>JBBPDC010000011.1:14571979-14589384 GCA_037974485.1 Hemigrammopetersius urotaenia | reverse complement strand
CTGAGCAAGGTACCGTCCCCACACTCTGCTCCCCGGGCGCTGTGTTCATAGCTGCCCCCTGCTTCACTTGGTGAATGAGTGAAATGCAGGTTGAATTTCATGCTGGTCACACTGTGTGCTGTGGTGTGTTCACGTATAACAGAATGGTCACTTTCACTTACACAACATACCACAGCACACAGTGGTAACAGTGGGAAATTGTTCTCTGCATTTAATCCATTCACCAAGTGAAGCTGTGGTGAGCCAACAACACAGCACCCGGGGACAGTGTGTGGGGACACTGTGTGGTGCCATTGGCAGTCCTGGGATTCAAACCCATGAACCCCCAATCATAGGGTCAACTCCCTAACCACCAGGCCACCAGCCGACCTATGTAATATGTATTATATACAACATAGGGGTATTGTTACCTGGCTATCTCACACTTGTTAACATCCACCCCTCTCTTACTCAGGAAGCCAGCTCCTCTCTGAGGCTCCTTGCTGCTGTACAGACTCAAGAAGTGGAGGTAAGGTGACTCATCGGTCACCTCAAAATAACGAATGGTACAATCTCCCTGTGAAAAGTAAATATAGCATAAAAAACGAATTGCAGTTCGCGTGAATATATAAGCTAATATATAGGCTATGCAATTCTGTAAATAAGTGCATGGCATAAACAAATAAAAGTAATTTGGATTTAGAACTAAAATTACATATCCACAGTACCATACTCTTAGGTTGCCTACTTACAAACTCAATAAAAAAAACATTACACATTGTGTGGTGGATACACAGGTTTGTAACAATACACTTCAGTTAAGTCAGTAAGTGAAACCTTACAGCCTGGTTAAAAGTGATAGTGTAAGTCTGGATGGTTTTACCTTTCCACACAGATAGACCATGTTAGTGTCTGGGTCATAGAATGGAAGGAGAACTCCATTACTGGTGTCCATTTCCTGAACAGCCATTGGCTCAGAGAAGTCTCTCTAATAATAAAAATGCAACAAACACAGAACAGCAATTAGACCAAAAGAGTTATTACTCTTATTGCTAAATGATTACTATTGCCCCTCAGTGACTGGAATAGGTACAACATTAATATATGTTCTGGAAAGCTGTATAATACTGATAATAATAAGAAACCCTCATACTGGACAAGTGAAGATCAAATTCTGCAACAAAAAATAATGTAAATTGTAAACAGATAATAAGAATATATTATTTCTCATATCATATTATTATGTTCTTGGTGTTTCTATAAAACTAAAATACTGATTAAAAGATCTGAAAAGGCCTTATGTTGTTTCTCTTTATCATGTTCCTCCTGCTCCAGGCAATGAGGGCAGGCGCAAATGCAGACTTCCATTTGCCTTTCTTTTATTTAAACAACACAAACAGGCACGAGGGCCAGAAACAAAACTCAAAATTCTAATGAAAGGAGACAGGAGAAACCCAACTTAGCATAACGGTGGACCGACCCTACACAGAAGAAGTTAAGAAGTTAAACTCCACAAACCAATAGAAACCCAAACATAATTTTCTCAGAGCACACCGGTCAGCTGAAACACATAATGTAAACAAACACAAGACCAGTGTGCTGAGACAAAACAATAAAATTCCTCAAAATAACGGACAGCAAACGACAGCATCTAGCGGCAAAGGACAGCATCTAGCGGCCACTGACGGGACATGACACTCTTATAGTGTGTCCATCAACATGGTATGATACTACTTAATACAATAATAATTATTCATTTGACAAGTGACTCCAAAATCTTAAACTGAAATGAAGATATAAAATAGATTTTACTGAAGATGTTTTGTTAAATTGTTTGAAATTATATTATGTACAAAAGACTGCAGTGAAGGACTCTTACTGTGTCCCAGAGGGCTAACTGTCTCTCACTCATACGACTGAACCCAGTTGTCAGGATTTTCCCATCAGCCAGAAACACGGCCCTCATTGGCCTGGTACCCTCGTGGGCCTTGTCCCGCACCTGAGAGTCAAAAGGTTACAGCATGTTTAGAGAACAGAACATAGAGAGAAGAGAGCTTGGACATGAATTGGGGTTAGTTTTAAAGTGACATGTATAAGATTATTTTGCACAAGTACACAGAAGACTTCATGGCAGCCACTTCTGTTTTTAGCTATTTGAGGTTCCACACAATGTGCAAATAACTACAGTATACCACTGATAATGAATGGAGGCTGTGTTTAGACATTTAGGCTTACATACAATCTAGTGTTTGGCAGGGGAGAGACCAAGATCTTTGTGCAATCCGTTTGTGCTGACCTCTGCGAATTCCTGAAATGTGGGAATCCTGACTGGGTCATTTCTGGTAATGGGGGACTGTGTTTTATTTCTAGTTGTTAGGGAGAGGAGTCTGTGTTCAGAAGGATGTGAGGTTGAATACTAGGAATGCTAGTAGAACCACTGAGGAACCCTTGAGCAAGGTATTGTCCCCAGACACTGCTTCCTGGGCGCCCCCCATTGGTGACAGCCCTCTGCTTCACTTGGAGAATGGTTTAATGCAGAGAAAGAATTTCACCCTGTTCACACTCTGTGTTGTGGTGTGTTCACGCATGACTCTAGGGCCACTTTACTTTACTTTACTAAGGCACAAGCTAAATTAATAAATGAAAATGTAAGATATTTTAGACAAAGGGGTTACATGAGTAATTGCACATAACTACACTTCATACAATGTACTCCTTGCAGACTAATATGAATTTAACATTTGTTTAATGTAATAACACTTGTGGTTCAGGTGAATTCATATGAATGTAGCAAAATGATGATTACACAGGTCAACAGGTCAAAATCATCAGAGATCAGTTTATGTGGGTTTTATAGTGTTTTTCATGCTGATTTCAAATCTGTGTTTAGTTTTTCCCACACGTACAGTTTTGTGATTAAGCTTGTTATATATTGCTTGATTGTTGGTATAATTATCATATAATAATCATATGCTAAGCATTTTTGAAGAAACAGTGGTAGCTGACTGACACTGATCATTATATCTATGGCACAGTGTGTGCCTGTCTGACTTTGCACTGAAAATATTTTAATTAAAAAAACGCATGCAAGTCTTTTGCAAGTCTAATAGTACTCATAATTCAAAAAGGTGATGTGACTGAAAAAAACTGAAAGCTGATCTGAAATCAGCATGAATAACTGGTTTAAAAAAGCCTGTTGTGGTTTCTCATGAAATTTTTTTTGTTTTTGTTGCAAAGTTTTTGTTGACCTGTATTATTTTGCCTTGATTTCCATAATTTCCCCATTGATGGGCGTTTATGGGGGGTGGAAGGGTAGATGCAGAGTTTATATCGGCAAACAGAACATGCTGCTTCAACTCACTGTTACCTATGGAACAACTTAGACACAGAAAGAGGTGTGCCTCTTGCTCACATGCCAGTTAGGGTAGGGAGCCATTATAGACTTCACAACATTCGCCCCATCCATATATTTATATGTGTAACAACAGTGTCGGAAACCAGACAAGCCAGTCTGTTTGAGATTACTTAACTACATGCAATTTGAGACTACTGCAGAACTTGCCAAACAATGGATACTGACTACAGAGACATGTTTCCATTTAGACTGCCTCGGGTATGTCAGCGCTGACCTTAAGAACAGTCCCACGTCGGGGGTCAATCACACGGAGAGCTTTGTCCTTGCAGGTGGTGCAGATCACACTGCCCTCTCTGTTCCAGCTCACACTGTAGATCAGATCTGGATGAGCATCACTCAGCTGGTACACCAGCTCACCCGTGCCAACGTCCCACACACACAAGATGTTATCACAGCCTGGAGCAAACACATGGGTATAAGAATCAGACACACAGCCTTTGGAAAGCTCACGCTGGACAGGTTTTGGCAGAGCAAGGCATTTTTTGGTTGTTTTTAATGTAACAGATATGGCTGCAGTTTTAATGCACTAGGCACCTCATGTCTTATGTGCATCACACCATGCTTTTGTACGGAGCACTCCAGGTGTCACTAAAAGTGGTCAGTGACAGCTATAAGGGCTATTTTTGGCTAAGCGCACCATGTTTGCTAATATTAGCAAACATTTTGTATTTGTAACACATATCAAAACACATCACTTTCTAGTGCAGCCATTGTGATTTGAGGTTATTCTTTCTTTTGTTGTGTAATGGATCATTAAGAGACAAGTGGGTAAGCTTATTTTAGATGCCTTGTTCAGAAAAACTGTTACATGTGACATGATTTTTTTTATTTTACATGTGAGCTTTTTTTTTTTACATCATTAGATTACATTAGATCATGTTTTTTTTCACATTATAACACATGCATGTAAAAAATTACATGAAGTGTAAAAAAAACGTATCCACATGTTTCTTCTGTTCGGAGAACTCCCAGCATCTTTGTGGCAACTAATCTCAAACTCTGATTTACATACAATATTTGCATGTTTTTTCTGTTTTTCTTGGATTTCAAAGCAACCACACAACCACCACGCCATCAGACATGATCAGTGGAGTGGAATCTGGGGTAGATAGTCAAGAGTCTTTCAAATGAATTAAACATTAAGCAATAATTTTGCAAGATGCATACTGTCATGCTTTACTTGATTACACTGCCCTACAAAGCCAAAGTGCAGTAACTACGCCAAAGCTGAAACTGAGAAAAATGGCTTTAAATTTTTAGTATTAGTATGGATTTTGTAGTTACTGCAATTTTGACACCGTCATTTCTCTGAAACGGGACAACTTTGAACCAGGATATTTTCTCACAAGACAAAGGGGATGTCCTAAACTCCGTTTGTAGTCAAAAGTCAATTTTGACCAAATATTTAGTTACTGCACTTTGGCTTTGTAGGGCAGTACAGTGAAAAAAATACTATAGTACTTCACTTAACTACAGTAAAAGATAAGATAAAATAAACCTTTTATTAGTCCCACAAGTATATGTACAGTATAAAAACAGTATAAAGCACTTTAGTACTTCACTTGACTACAGTAAAATCACTACAGTAAAGATTACAGTAAAATATTTCTAGCCTTATTGCTTTAAATACAGGATGCCAATAAGAATAACATATAAGTTATTCTAAATCAAATATGTCTTATATTAAGTGTGCAGTTCATTATTCATCCTATCTTATGAACAGCACAATAGATTGTAAACACTTGCCCCCATAGAATTTAACTGATTTGCAGGGACATATGTGTGTGTCCTACTGTGCCTTCAAACAGAGTCAGATTTTAGACCTGGTTGGTTTTATACTGTACATAAACTAAAACTATCCATTCTGTAAGTACAGTATTTGGGGCTGACTGACTTAGAACATGAACAATCTAAGACTGGGGTAAGCCAGAAAGACCTAATCCAAATAATCCAACCGTCTGGAGCAGGCACCGTGTAAACACGCACTCATACACACACACATACACACACACACACACAAACAAACAAAAAGATTACCTGCAGTCAGCAGGATGTTAAGAGCAGTAGGGTGCCAGGCCAAAATGCCCACTCTTTTACTGTGGCCTTCTAGAGTGACTACAGCTTCAGTCATCGGCGCTGAGAGACCACCATCAGGAATCTGCCATATCTACCATCAGCACAACACTCAATCAGACACACAGTAAACAAAAACAAGAACCCAGAACAAACTTTCCACACATGATACAAATCAGAACCTGAAGTTGGATTCAATGTTTAACTGAAAGGAAAACAAGTCTCAACGTGATTATTAACCAACTTCATTTCCCCCTCAGCTAATCCATGAAGAAACCATTTTCTCCTGAGACCCGAGTAAAGTCCAGTTTAGTCAGGCATGACATAGTCCTTGAATTAAAAAGAATTTACTTTCAGCTGAAATCTCTTTTAATTAGCCCTCAGAGTAGAACCTTAACATACAGAGAAAATTCACTTTGACTGTAACACTAAGTTATATTCAAAGGCTATATTTAGCCTTTAAGGCCAGTGAGTTATGATTATGACGTTACTTTCCCAAACATTATCTACCGACGACAATACTTTTGTAATTGCTCTAAATGATGGTAAGTGACAGATTCTACATTAGACTCAATGTCACTTATTTACCGCTAAAGCCGAGCAATATAACAGGAAAATACCAGAACAGAGAAGTTACATTAACAGTATCTGGCTGACGCCCTTATACAGAGTGACTTACAATCATTAGTTACAGGGACAGTCCACTTCAAGCAACTAAGGGTCAAATGTCTTGCTCATTGACAATATGGTAGAAAGTGGGGGGGATTTGGACCTGGAACTTTGTGGTCACCAGGTTCACAGGCAAATGTTTTACCCACTAGGCTCCCACCAACCCATATTATGATGTTCTGATAATGCTTCTCACTACATTTAAATCAAAACATGTTTAATCCTTAGAAGTCAAAGTTTTCAAGAATAGTTTAATATAATCTCACTTATGGCTCACAGAGTAAGAAATGATTGTTTGGTTTCACAAAAAACTCTTTACATTGTTTGCCACAGTTTTGTCATTTCCTAATGTTGAAACAAATAGAAAAGGTGAAGACTTGAACTTGACTACAGAAAGTGAACTGAATGTGTAATCCACAACACTAACCTTTACAGTGCAGTCTTCTGAGGCACTAGCAATGACATTGTCATCATGCGGACACCACTGAATGTCCAATACAGGAGCAGCATGACCGCACACCGTTGGAGTGGACTGGTCCACTCTACCACTCTTATAATAAAAAAAACCCACAAAATGACAAATGACAAAACTGGCATGTCTTATTCAAAGGAATCCTGTATATCATCTATACTAACATGCGGCAATGTAATGCTTTTTCAGACTACATTCATTTTTCTCACTTTACTAAGATACTGATCAGCCATAACATGAGAACCGCTTGACTAATATTGTGTAGATCCCTTTGTGCTGCGAAAACAGTTCTGACCCACTGAGGCATGGACTCCACAAGACCTCTGAAAGTGTGCTGTGGTATCTGGCACCAAAACTTTAGCAGCAGATCCTTTAAGTCCTGTATGTTGGGTGGTAAGGCCTCCATGGATCAAGCTAGTTTGTCCAGTACACTCTACAGATTCTCGAATGGATCGAAATCTGGGATATTTGGAGGCCAAGTCAACACCTGGAACTCTTTGTCATGTTCCTCAAACCCTTCATGAACAATTTTTGCAGAGTGCCAGGATTATCCTACTGAAAGAGGCCACTGTCATAAAGGGGTGTACTTAGTCTTCAGCAATGTCTGGATAAGTGGTGTGTGTCAAAGAAACATCCATATTAAAAAGGTTTCCCAGCAGAACATTTCCCAGAGCATCACACTGCCTCCGCCAGCTTAGTTCATCCTTAGTTCTTCACATAGTTCATCCTGGTGCCGTCTCTTCCCCAGGTACGTGACACACACACACATCAGTGAGCCCTGTTGCTGGTTAACAAGTTGTTCTTTCTTGGACCACTTTTGGTAGTTACTAACTACTGCACACTGAGGATAACAGCTGCCATTTTAGAGACGCTCTGACCTCGCTGTCTAGCCATCACTATTTGTTAACGTTGCTGAGATCCTTATTCTTGCCAATTTTTTCGTTTACAACACATCAGGTTCAAGAACAGACTGTTTACCTGCTACCTAATATGTCCCACTGTTTAACAGGCACCATTATAACAAGATAATCAATGACAATCACTTCACTAGTCAGTGGTTTTAATGTTATTGAGTGAATATTGTTTACCTTTGTGAGTGGTAGTACGAGAAAGGCCCCACCGCCTCCAGCTTCAATAATGACCGCAATGAACTTCGGATTGGCTGCACAAAGTGGCCCCTCCCATGTCACACGTGTCACTCGGACATCATCAAGGCAATGCTCTGCTTTCCATGCCTGGGCAAATACATGCCGGAACTTACTCTGCCTCACCACGCCCCTCCGGAAGGACATCACTGCAGAAAAGGCAACACAGAAATTTAAAGGAATTTCTCAAAAAGTCTAGCAATGCCAGCTTGCAGAAGCCTGCTGACAAATGTGATTATGCAATTGTGACTATGGAAGTGGTTTTACTTCCATGGTGAGCCACATTTATGCTTTTGGAAAGGCTACAGGATAGTGTATGGTACTCAGATAGTGTGGTACATCAGCTACCAATTATTCTAGTTTCAACTGATGTTTACTGGTCAATTTTGAAGAAAGGCATGTTTACTGAAACCTATATGACAAAGTTAAAACAGAATGGGAACATTAGAAATGAATCAACACTATAGTTTAATGCTGTACAGCAATACACATCAATCAAGAAACTTTCAGCGATGGGCATAAATAGAGTACACTATGTGGACAAAAGTATTGGGACACACTCTTAAACCTCGGTTGGGATATGCCCCTTACTTCTAGTGAAGGAAATCTTAAAACTTCACCATACGAAGCCATTTTGGTCAAAGCCATCATGCCTCCAACTTTATGGAGTTAGTTTGGGGAAGAATCTTTTCTATTCCAGCATGACTGCGACCCAGTGCACAAAGTAAAGTCCATAAAGACATGGTTGGACGGGATTCGGTGTGGAAGACCTTGACTGGCCACAGAAGCCTGACCTCAACCCCATCCATCACCTTTGGATGAACTGGAACTCGGAAACGCTCTACAGAATGAATGGGCACAGAAACATATGCATCTGAATGAAATATCATTAAAGTACCTGTTGGTGTAATGATCAGGCATCCCAATTCTTTTGTCCATGTAGTGTATAGCTATCTAATAGACACTATGGTCTATCAGAAAATTATGGTGAGGACACCCAAGAGCAAGTCCACTCTATGCATAAGACAACACACTCCCGGAAGGACATAATGGTCTGACACTGTGATGCTGACCTGAGCCATTAGAGTGAAAGTGAACGCCCCTTCCTCTTGTAATCCTAGAAGTCTGAAAGCACTCATGCCACAGACTACAATGACATGACAAAACTGACAGCTACATTTTATCAACTACAATAATCTCGTTTTATTCGTTAATACATATTAGTATATTAGTTAGTACGTATATATCACTGCCCGTATAATTAATGCGTGTAATTCAATATATAGCTATTCTATTCTGCTACAGTTCCACCAGAATAGACTCATTCATCGGCCAGATCAGGACAAAGGGAGCCGAATTATCCTCCATGCGAGTGGAGCGAAGGAATTTGATTAAAAATGCAAACTGCGCTCCATTTAATATTCACAGCGCCACCAGTGTCTGAATGAGATCTGAATGAATGAGCTGCTCTCTGCCTGCATACAATAACCTTCAACTTACAGGACAGGACACAGCCCAGGCAGTTAATAACAAAAAACGTGCAGGAAAATGCACTGAAAACACACACAAATGTCACATTTGTAACACTGACACATAAACAAAGGCTCAGGCACACAGCGGATAATCTAACGCCCTGTACAATGAAGGGGGCGGGGGGGTATACATGAATACAGGACACACAGACGGGATACTGTACCTCAGGTTAAGTCAGGATTTATAAAGAAATAAAAAAACAAGAACGAAGCCCTACGAAGTGTCAGCAAAGGCAGCAGAAAGTAATAATCCGGCACAAACGGTGAATTTCTCCTCCCTCGACGTCCAGTTTATTATGCAGCCGCGTCTCAGAACCTACAGACTAATCCATTAGGTTGGGTTACGAAAAATAATTAGCCTACTTTTTTCGTTTTTTCTACAAAAATAGGCAGCTATGGTAAAAAAAAAAGGACGTGACAAAATGGAAATAATAATAATAAAGACTTTAAAACAATACGAAGAACCGAGCTAGGCTTCGTGACGGAATCCTGAGAATAAAACGCCTAGAATTAAGGCAAGTGTCCTATGAAGCATCGGCAGAGAGGAGATAATACACAAAGGCCACCTGGAAGAGGAATTTTACGCATTAAAAGTCCTGGCCCGGTCTCTCGTCCTTACAGGCTAGTATAGCCACAGACCTATATTATTAATCAATGAAAACAGAATTGAAATTTTGTATTGAAAAATATTATTGTGATGTGTTGCCCACTATGATCTACACACGCCCTTGGGGAAATGAGATAGTCAGCAAACTCCTATTATAAAACCTGTGCTGGATTTACAGCAGGCTACAGCTTTACAATGAGAAATTAGCATTTGTGTACATCAATAATAGACCATGTGTTTGTGAAATAGAACAGAAAGGAGGTGACTGTATCACTAACAATCAAGATACAGCCGCTCCTAATGAGCCTGCACCACAGAGTTCAAAATAAAAGCCCCCCTGCCTTACTGTTCAGCAGTGGGTTACAGCACGAGTGAAAAGCTCTTAGAAGAAAAACAATACAGCGAAAGTTAAAGAATGTTCCCACCGTCACGGGAGCTTTTAATAGTAAAATACAATAGAGGCAATCAGAAAAATGCATGTTTATGTGTAGTTTAAATTGTGTGTATACATCACAATTTAAGTCATTGATGTCCATATTTGACATTAATTTTATTTTTTGGTCCAAATGTCCACTTCCAGCGCTACCATTACCAGGATCAGGACTGGTTAGCCCTGCTTCACATCAATTAGAACAGGTTCCGTTTAAGTAAAGTGGCCCCTTATAGGCATATGTGAGCCCACCACAGCACTGCACACAGTGTGAACAGCGTGAAATTGTTTTTCTGCATTTAACCCATTCACCAAGTGAAGCAGGGGCAGTCACCAATAAGGGGACTGGGGAGCAGTGTGTGGGGGACGATACCTTGCACAAGGCTACCTCAGCGGTTTTCAAACCCACGGCCGTCTGAACGCAAGGGAAACTCCAAACCCCCACCTGCTCCCAAAGGCTTGAAGCCGGGTCGCCCGAATCCACACAACTGACACTGTATTCTCCCACTCAGCCTTTCCTCCAGGTCTAAGAAGGGTAGATGGCTTGTCAGAAGTGGGATTTGATAAACATGATTTTTTTTTTGCCTGGTTTCCCAGTTTATGTAGCAGATTTGTAATAGACTCCACACAGGATGGACCAAATTTAACAAGGGGTATAATAACACATCAGCACAATTTAAGAGAGATAATGGATATTATTTTACATTTCCAGTTTGGAGTTACATTCACCCATGCTATTCCCAAAATCCCAGCACTATCCAGCAGTACACAGGGCACATATGAAGAGAAATTTGACTGCCACATAAGAACATCCAAACTGTATCCAACAGATATACACACGTTCAAATTGATAGCTGTCCTCACATACTGAGACAACGGAAATTCCATAATTGATCACAAAATGGTCCTTTTTAGTGTGGACAGTGGAAGCATTCTGATTTTAGACGCTTTAAAGCCACACAACATTCATTCAAGACGCGAACATTCTTAAGGTAAATGCCATGAATAGACTGTAAACAAAAATGACACTTGTCTCTTAAAGCAAAAAACTCATTCACACAATGTCAAACTTAATACAGTTAATAATACTTCATGCCAGCTTATGCTATGGCTTTCATCATACAGAGTAATAACAGTCCATATTCATCATGATGAATTGTACAGGTGTGGGTTTTGATGTAAAACCAGTGTGATGTATTTGGAGTATAAAAAATTATATGCTTTAAAACATGTGCTGTTGAGCCCCGTGTTTGTTTTTTGATATCATTGTACATAAACAAGAACAGAAGGATTCAGTTACTTTTCCTGGTGGCACAGGGCATTGTTTCACAGATGATCACAAGCTTTTAAAAAAAAAGACATCGCAATCCATTATAATACTCCACTATAAACAGGTGTGAGCCCAGATCCCAATAGTGCAGCGAGAAAAGCCAGGTACGCTGCTTCATTTAGTTCTTTATCTGGCACTAGTCCTTATATCCGACACTAGGATTGTCTGTGGTGTCTGTTCACCTACACATTTTGTTGTGTCTGTTCTCCTAAAGTATTCACAAACTAGAATCAGTCTTACTGGGAAAAAAATGAGAAGGGAGGGTATCCAGTATTTGAAGCTGACAGCACTAAATGTATAAAAGCTCAGACAGTTACTACCAAGGCACCAGTTTCACCATGAAAGCTCTTCCAGTATCCAAAACTGTCAGATAGTGACAATTCAGTGATGGCCCTTCTGACAATAGGTGTATCAACAATGACCGTCCTGATCATTGTGCGTCAGTGATGGTGTCCAGTGCGAAGTGCTGAACTGTAGGTTGGAAGCTACACGATTTGAGGCTGATGGTGGATGATGCTGTTGTGGATGGGGAGTAACCGGGTGGTCTCTGGTGCCAGCAGGATGTTGTTGGGTTTCACCTTGGGCCACAGTGTTCCGTTAGTGTGCTCAAAGTGATTGGACATTGCCTCTGATATCTGAGAGCTCGCTGTCTCACTGCCCCCATTCTCAAGGCTGTCCATTTCTGTAGGGCTCCTCAAGACCTCTGTATCTTGATCGGCAATCCTCAGGTCTTCCTCTTCCTCATTCATAAGTGTCGGGTATTTAGAAGAGCTTAAGGGTGACTGATGCCCCCTGCTGCCTGCCCTGCTGCCTGCCCTGCTGCCCGTTCTGCTGCCCCCTCCCGACTGGGGTCTGCTATCTGGTGGTAAAATGGCGCTACCGTTCCGAGATCTGACAACTTCAGCGTTCTGTTCTAGCGGATAGGGGGCAGGCTGGAGAGGAGGCATAAAGTGGCTTTCCTGAAAAGAAGAAAGATTTACAATTTATTTCGAGAGGCCTGAGGATTTCTAAAACTGCTTGATGATCAATATTACAAAACTGCAACATATTCCATGTTTTTTTATTTTGAGCGACAATATGTATTTTTACGATAAATGGACAATAGTGTGCAATACACTGCGGTTCAAACATTTGAAATCACTTTATAATTTACTTAGTGCTTTATTCATGAACAAATAGAGTGCTGATTTAAATCGGCATGTACCGAATGAACCAACGACAGGTTGCTGTTCTTTACGAAAGACTCTACTTTCAGTCGGGCCACCTCTCTCTCCCCATCTCTTTCTCTCTCTCTGTCCATCATTCTCTCTCTTCCTCGTCTGGATGTGTTGAAAACGACAGGTCGTCCCAGCGTGTCAAAAGTACCTCCTAGAGTGGATCGACTGTCTCGAGAACGGGGCCGGTCCTGTTTCATGTTAGAACAAGAAAATGAAAGTAAAAATCAAACAAAACCACATTTCACCAGCTACATTAAAAGAAACGAAACCAAAAAGGATAATATAACATGTAAAAGGGGAGAGAGGTCAAAAATATACCAAGGAACTGAGGCTGGTACGCATTGTCCCTTCAATTCTTAATGGCATCATCTCATCCATCTGACAGGACAGAAGAGAAAGGAATACAGTTGAAATTCATCACTAGGCTGTGTGTAGCAGATTTATTTGTGTGTGTGTGTGTGTGTGTGTGTGTGTGTGTTCATACCTGATACTTATCTGTGTTAATTGAGCCTATCCTCCTGATCGAAGCCTGTCTGGACAAAGTGCTGATTTCTTCCCTGAGAGGCAAGAATTAGAGACAGTTCAGTCAAAAAACAATAAATAAATAATTTGGAAAATGGATTAGAATCAGGATTACAATTAAAAATATATGTTACAATGTGTAGTTTGATATAGAATATGGGTTAGAATTTTAAAAACAGAGTGCTGGCATCTATTTATATTGATTAATATTTTTATAATGTAATGAAAATGTGTAGGTCAGTGTTATAAACAACTAATGATTCCATTGGCTCAAAATGTGCTTACCTTTTCTCATTCAGCTCTATGGCCAGTTCTTTGTTTTTTCTCTTGTAATATCGGTTCACTGTTAGGACGACAGTCACCAGAATAACCACAAGTAATGTAGCAACACTTCCTATAATGATCAGGAGAAGACCATCAAATGATGTCCGCGGCATTGAATCTGTGGAATCAGTCACACAAACATTAACAGACTTAATCATACACCTGTCACACCCACTTCATCCAACCCAATAGGACAAACAAGAATTCCAATTTATCCGTTGTGTATGTGCTTAATATATACACTAGGGGTCAGCAACCAGCCATGATTAGACAAACATTTTTGGAGCTGGGCAGAAATAGAGGCCAGCAAAAGGACTTTGAAGGGTCCCAGAATGTTTGTTGGGTAAAATATTGCCAATGCAAGTTTGCCTTTAAAATGCACCCAAACATTGCAGTGCATTTTACAAACAGACAAGGATTAACATACTGTCACAAAGCTCAGGTGCCTCCAGTTTTTTGGTTCATTTTTCTTATGGGACAATAACCATAAGCCAAAGCACGATTGTCACCCGTCAAGTCATGTTAAGTCAAGTTTATTTATCAAAGCACATTCAAAAGCAACTTCTATACAGATTGAAAATATTCAATAAAACAGGATGTACTGTTATTTTTTAATGTGAACACAGAAAACCTACAGACTGAAAAAGGCAATGCAACGACATTAGCAGGTTCAGCTCATTTCAGCATGAAGAAAATGCATTAACACACATTAACACAATTTTAACCTGTGGTCCTAAAGTCTATGACCACTACTGAAAATGCTACTGAATGTTCTTTCATCACAAGGCTGTGAAATCTTTACATGGGTTTCAGAATTTGATCGTATTTGGTACGTCCCCCTTTTACTTTATACCAGCCCAATTTTGTGCAAAAGCCTATGATGAGCAGACAAAACCCTCCGAAATGTGACATTCTTGCACAAAGATATGGTTCTAGGCATCATGCACAATCAATAAACACTTCTATTTAATTTTTTTTGTCACTTTACTTCCTTCTTTTGTTTTAAAACATGTTTATTTCCAAGATTGAATGTAAGGAATCCCAGGTTTTCCATGTGGTCTCAGAACTGTGGACCCCACTTTAGACATTTTCATTTTGGTTATGTTTTATGATGCACAACAACAGAAATGTACACATACCTGTTACAGTTATATTCAAGTCATGTTTCCCTGAACTAACCACGTTGATGGCCGTACATTCATACACCCCCGTGTCCGTCAGTTTGAGAGGCCTGTTAAATTGCAGAAGCCCGTCCTCCACAGTCGCACCCTCTGGTAAACCCATATCTTTCCTGTGGAGAGAGAAAAAATTGGTCTGCAACTCACACAGCGCAAGATTCAGTGACTGTCGACATGAATCATTTCCTAAAATGATAGTCAGAGATACTACTGCTGAAGTGCTGACATCACTGGTGACAAATCTCTTGTGTTCTCTTACGTCAGATGCAGCCAGAACTACTAGGTTGTGAACTTACATTTAACACAGTCAACAAACGATATTTTCCAAACACAAATAATCATGCATTTGAGATGGAGTTGATCCCAGCAGATATGAAGGTAAAAGCATATGCATGGAACCTGTTTTACATGAGACACAGACGAGTTTGCATAGTGACAGCAAAGAGGCCTTTGTATCCCATCATGTTCCTCCATTTATCCTGTTTTATAGCCGCTTTCTCTCCTGCCTTAACGAAACTATTACAACAAACCCAGTACAAAATGTCATATACAATCTAGCTATACGGTATTAGACCTATGCTATATAGCTATACCTTCAAAATAAGGGTGTGTGATATGGCACAAATACAGTCAAATGCAAAAGTTAGGTCATCCCTGTTCACATGAGTATTGAATGATGTTCTATTGACTTTACTGGTGAAATTAAGTTAGTATTGTGGAGTTATGACATACAGGACTCATTTACACCATAAAGTTCCCACAGGTTGTATTTTAATTTTGATTTGTTTCTAATATGTCACATTCAGCAAATAAACAATTGTTCATCTGACACAAAATGTGCAAAAGTGTATTAAAGCACTTATTTTCTCTTAAATGAATAATTTCATGAATTAAAACGAACGAAATGTAATTTGACTGAGATGCCTAAACTTGTACACCTGTATATCGTGAAATTTGAATCTTATGAAACCTTATAAGTTTTAGGATTTTAGGTGTTTTCTGAAGTTTGTGAACAAGTTGGGACATAATGTGGCGTCAAAAATAAAATCTGAAAAATTACAATATAATGAGGTCATAGTCAGCTGGCGTTCAGTCAGTTACTGTAAAGGTTCTAATCTTTTTTAAAGATAATGCAGTGATTTCATGATATTGAAGTGCTAACAGTATCTTCAGGTAATTTATCACGGCATTTAAAAAAAATTATTTTGCCCACCTTTCCTCACCTCTTCCTAACACATGTCCACTCATCTTCCAGTCATCAATTGCAACCCCCCTCTTTCTCTCCTTCCCCCAACCCTCCCTCCTTCCTACCTCGTGTGAAAGTGTGCTGCTGACGGTTTTTGCACAAGCTGCAACACGATACCGGCACACAGTTACTTCACTTGCTTTGCATTTACGCTAAGCAGACACAGAACAGGTTCTGCGACTTGCACTCACCAAAATGTGTATTGTAGGTGTGTGCGTGTGTGAGAGAGGCAAAAGCTCAAGAAAAAAGTGGCTGACTGCTTGAATGTGCGTGCATACAGGTTTGAGTTACTCCTGTAGATAATGGCAAAATGAGGTGTGTGAGTCTGACTAACGAAATAAAACACTGTGACTTATTTGCAACATAATTACAACACGAATGGAGCCTTTAATACAATACGTATAAACACGGCCACAGAGACTAGCACTATAGGCAAGATCTATCTGACAAACAATAAAATCAGTGAGGGTGTGTTAATGAATTTGGGTGATCGAATCACTGACACGCCTTGAGACTGGATTACCGTGGCATGCAAGTAGAGCAGCAAACAGAAACCTGAAAAAGTCACCCGAGCAGCAAAAGGCCAAGCGAAGGTGTGAGTTCTGCCATGACGTACAAAGGTCATAATATAATGACCATGATTTCTAACATTGTTATTTAGATGATGTCTTGTATTTTGTTGTTTTGGAACAACCATTTCTTTTATTTATTTCTTTTATTATTTCTTTATTTCATTTAAAGAGGCTGGCCACTGTTTACGCTGTGTCAAAATTTTATGATGTCCGGACCAACAGAACAGACTTATAAAGTTCATTTACATCGAAAGTTGAAATTTGTTTTTCTGACAGCAAATACACTTTAAAAGCAAGCCTGTATGCATGACAACAACATGTTAGATTTCTTGTCATTGAAACAAACAGAAGAAAGTCAGAAGTGCAGGCACCTCACAATGGAGAGTGTAATGTGAATGTAAATGTGTGTCTTTTAAATCTAAATAACTGTAGCGAAACAACAGTGATACTGTCAACTAACAGGCAGTTAGACAGAGTTTGCAGACAGGCAGTTACCTGGTCCAGGTGATCTCTGGTTTTGGGTTTCCATCACCGTCACATTTTAGCGTCACGCCCTTCCGTCCAACATGCCAGTTTTTATCGTAACCTGTGATCACTGCATTGGGAGGGTCTAATCGACCCCCACACACACACACACACACACACACACACACACACACACACACACACACACACACACACACACACACACACA
>JBBPDC010000011.1:14561234-14571879 GCA_037974485.1 Hemigrammopetersius urotaenia | reverse complement strand
TGTGGAATTCTTAAGCACTGATGTACGTCGCTCTGGATAAGAGCGTCTGCTAAATGCCGTAAATGTAAATGTAAAATGTAAATGTAAGCGTCAGCTAAATGCCGTAAATGTAAATGTAAATGTCATCCGGTGTAGTTTATAGCGGATGCCTACCTTTCTATGTAATCCATGCACTTTTTCATTTTACAGTAACAGACTGTAGCCCTCCTGTTGTTGCACAACTGATCAGCTAAGCCCATCTCTGCATAGAATAAATTCTGACATATTTAACATAGAGACATAAAACAAAATGTGGGATGTGAACAACTTTGTTCACCCATATTTAGTACTTAGTACATAGTATGACTCCTTTTGGCTGAAATATCAGCCTCTAGCCACAGTCGGACAGTTTTGTACTATATTGTAATACAAAGTCTCTTTTCTTCTATGGTAACATCACTGACTGTAGGATATTAGTTTCTAGGATTAGTTGATATAATTAAAGCCTGCACTGCATTTCCTGTGTCACTGGCTGCCACACAGTCAAAATCAAAATAGCTGCACACCATGTTTGTGTGTTGCCATGGTGTTAGTTTATTGAAGTGCTGCTACTTTGTTTTCTGAGCATTTAATAAAATAACAAATAGTCTTCTGGCTTTATCAGAGTTAGAAGTCTTTATTCAGAGTGCCCTGAGAAGTTATCATATATCATTTCTTGAATGTATTTCTGTTTACACGACTAGGCTTAAAACCTTAAAATTCTAGACAAAATATTAAATCGACCTGGGGTGCACAAACTTTTACATATAACTTTTACATGTAACTGTAACATATAACAGTGGTTGTATTGCTTAAGGGGGCTTAGGTGGGCCCAATCCCAATCCTGGTGACCCCATACTTATTCCTTTCCCTCACCTAGCACACCTGAATCAACTCAGGATAAGAAACAAAAGATTACGATAACAAAATATGCGTAGCATGGGATCCATATGACTGACTTTGGGAACCACTGTTGTAGCTTAAACTCCGCACAGTCTATGTTAGTTGTTGTCTAGTCTTACATTGACAATCAATTCATAACCACATGACCACCGTTAGCTTGATATTTCTGGGCTGCCATCCCACCCCCACACCATCCCACAACCATGATGATTTCATTGCAGTGTTGTGAACTGTTTGCTACCCAGGTCATATCTGGTCAGTGATGGCCCAAAGGTGGTCCATTTCCATTGATGCATGGGTTAGAGGGGGCTAATTGTAAATTAACTGCCAAAGATGGGCAGTCAGTCACTGTAAACCATCAAATAGCACTATTATATGAAGCATTTCTAATACAAAGGCAAAAGCAAGGAAGGTGTACTTGATACGCAGTTTATAACACACAACCAAAAACAGTCAAAGCATTCTGCTCTATGAGACCTCATGGTTCAGGGATTGCCAGCCTCAAACTTCCAATCCCATGTGATCCGTTGGTAAGAATTACCTTCAGCGACTATAGGACAGGAACCCTGAATTCTGAAGTGTTTGGAGGCACATTTTATAGTGTGTTTATCTAATTTTCACAGAGGCAGAAGCCTCTGGCCTGCCTTTTGGTCTATTCCCTTCTGCATATGGCCATCCTATAAAAAGGCTGACCTCCCTGCACCCCTGCCTTGATATCCAGCAGCAGCTGGCCTAGCCCTGTATCAGCACAAACACATGCCGCACAGTGGCTGACCTTTCTCTCCCATTTACCACTATGCCAACCAGCTCAACCGAGCCTGGGTCGAACCCATACAACTCCCTGTTACCATGCTGTCAAATATTATGAAGATAGGTGTTTATGATTAAGACTATTGCAATATTTTGTTCATGCATCGGCTTCTCCAATAAACTTCCCAAACAGGCTTGGAAAAAAGCGAAGTGATTGTACTTCTTGCCTGCCTTCCGAACACTTTCAAGTCCAAGAATCACAAACAGACTTTCTTGACCAACAGCCCCTCGTCCAGAAATAGAAAACAGTCATTAACACAGTTTCTACTGCCATGTTTTGATATTTGGCTTCAACAGAGGTTAAACTGCAGCTTCTAAATAACAGTGGCATCCGTGGTTGAGATAGTCGACTGCAAATAGCTTTCATTTACAGCAGCATATATAACGGTGTTGTAAATATGGCGCATTAAGTCCCTAGCCATTTTAATTCCTCATGAGGACAACAAGATTTCGGAAGTGTTTACATCAGGTGCAATTTCCTTTTTGGAAAAAAAAAAAGCCAGATGTATAGGCTTCTGCATCTCTGTGACTCTGATTGGGATAAATGGCTCAGACAATAAATACATTATAACGAAATCCCGACTATGTCTCTGGGTCTGTCCTGTTATGTAAATGAGTATATTAAACACTGGAGCTGTGCAGTGTTAAATGTACACTACACTCTGATTCTGAACATTACTTTCAGCTGTTTGTTATTTTTAATTTTTTTATGCCAGTCTATAGTTTGACTACTTAAGTTCTTGAAATATCCATCCTAATCACTTCTTGACATAAACTATTTGTCCAATTAAATACAATCCAGTTACATAATAAAACACAATAAGCTGTGTGCCATTTCTATGTGTCTTGGCTTTCTGTTGATAGAGATTTACATTTATGGCATTTATCAGACGCTTTTATCCAAAGCGACTTCCTCTCCCTAACTACAGGGGACAGTCTCCCTGGAGCAACTTGGGGTTAAGGGTCTTGCTCAGGGACCCAGTGGTGGTGGTGAAGGTGCTGAAGGTAGGATTAGAACCCATGACCTCTTGGTCTAGAGGCAAGTATCCTACCCACTACACCACCACCACCAATATGGGAAAAAAATGTCATACATCTTGGATCATATTATTTTGCACTAAATCCAGTTAAATTGGAAACTTAATCAGTGTTTGTAAAGAAACATGCAGTTGGCCAGTGTTTTAAGTACTGATTATATGCCTAATATGCTTAATAAAGCTTATTGTGTGTCAGTGTAAAAATGTATTGCAGTTAAGAACTGGAACAGAAAAAAAACGTGTTCTAAAGCAGTGGTTCTAAAAAGGTGGATGGGGGGTTGGGAGGCGGTACCTTATCTGTGCTCTACCACGAAGCTCATGGTGGTGCCGTCAAAGGAGGGAGGTGCGATGATCCTGGGCCCTTGCTGGGAGGTTATGCTGATGACAGGCTGCTTGCTGCCGGCTGTCCTGCTGGCGGTGACGGGCTGAACTCCGGACACTGTCTGCAGAGACTTCCCAGAGGGCATGTAGTAAGGCCCTTCCATGTAGGCACCATCTCCTTGCTCTCCCGCATGACCTTTGTCTCCCGTCTCTACCTCTGACTGAACGGAGAGCTGAGACTGAATCCTGGCCGGGATCACTGTGGTGGGCATGTATCCTGGGTAGAACATGTAGGTGTTACCATATGTTCCAGGACTGAGGGCCAAAGGAGAGATAGGCATGGGCATGGGCGTCATTGGTGGCTGCTGTGGCATTGGGACATCCACGTATTGCCCAGTCTCTGGGTCAAACAGACGCTTTGTGGCTGGCTGCACCGGAGTGTCCACCAGGTAGTAGTTTCCGGTGGTGGGGTCCAGAAGCATCTTCCGTTGCACGTGCTGGAAGAGTTCGGAGGGGACTGGTGAGGGCTGCACTGTGGGAGAGAAGCAGATAACTTGAGGTGTTGCAGCTTGCATGGCCATAGGCAGAGGGTGATGGTAGATGGCAGCAGTAGGGGTGTCCAAAGACCGAGTCTCCATGACAATGCTGGAGAGCTTTGGGGACTGATGACTCTCGTGCTGTTTGATATCGCTGCTATGTGGTTGCTGTGAGGGCGGGTTGACCGCTTGGGTCTTGCTGCCTGAAGTTGGGAAAGTGTACACGGCCGTTTTATCATTGATAGATGAGGCAGGTTGTTTGGCAGCAGGTTTGATGGGTATGGTCAAGTAATTCTCTGAATCTGCCGAAGAAGTAAACTGAAGTGGAGTGAACCCGGCCTCCTTGCCGTTCGGCCGCTCCCTCTCCTCCATAACCGGTTTTGGTTTGGTGATCTTCAAAGACACAGGCAGCTTTGGAGACTTAGTGCTCACAGATTTAGCGGTAAGAGATGCTGAGGATGAAGTGTGCACCTGTGGAACTTTCACAAAACTCGCTGCAGCAGGAGCTGATATTTTCTGACCCAGGCTTATGCTGGAATTGCTCTTACCAGGAGTTCCTCCAAGATGCACGACAGTTTTGGGACCGTTCCGTTCCTCGCGGCCAAGGGGAGCGTGGAATACCTTGAAGGTTTCTTTCTGTTCTTTTCTAAGGGGCAGCTCTGCTTGGGCCAGTTGTCTTCCAGCTGGTGGGGTTTTCGAAGGTGAGTCTTGCTTCATGCCGGCTGTGCCAGTATTCCCCGGCTCTTCCTCAGCTTCTTCATGTTCTTCCCTAGCAATAAGAGAGAGCACATGGCTGTCCATGATGTGATGTGACTTCTCTTTTCTCTTCCAATTCTTTTTGTCAAACACATAAAGCTGCTCCATGGTCTTCACTGCAGCCTGAAGCTTCTCCAGAGCTGCCATCTTGGTGTCTGCCACCTTCTCACCCACAATGCTTGCTTTGTCCTGTCTCTTTGCGGTTGTTGATGTTTCAATCCTTAATCCAGTTGACCCTTCTTGCTTCATATTGCCTGAGGTCACTTGGGCAGAGGTTTTCTGTGCTTGAGTTGCCTCAGTTTTGACGATGTCCTGCGGAGAAGAGCCTTGGGGCTCCAGTGTGTCCTCAGCAGGCCTCTGTTTAGCAGGCTCAGTGCTTCCTCTCTGCTTCACGCCGCTGCTCGTGTTCACAGACTGACACTTGATGACCATGGGCGAGAGGGAGGCTGGATTGCTCTTCTGCAAGGAGCTCTGCTTTGAGTTCCTGTGTTCCCCATCCCAGCTCTTGCCCTCGTTCCCTTCCAGAGACACAAAGTGATAGGAGCTCTTCACGAGCTTGCGCACGTCCCGCACCTGGTGAATTGGTGTCTGCAGCTTGCCCTTGTTGTTGTCCCTCACGTCCCTCACGGTGAAGTGCGGCACACGCTCGGACGGGTCGCTCCGGAGCGCGGCCGCGAGCGCGTTGGCCACCGTGTACGGCGCCTCGTTCTTGTCACCCCTCGCGCTGCGCAGGCTAATTTTAATCTCGGGTGGTTTAGACGTGACCGCCCGCGAACCCCCGCCTCTGGCCGCACTCGCGCTGCTGCTGCTGCTGCCCCTCTCTCCGCCCGTGAGCTGGATGCTCGGCACGAACAGTCGCGACATTTTGGTGGCCTTACCGTTCGCGCTCTCGCTCTCTTCGCCCTCGCGCTCAACGTGAAACCCAAGCTCGCCGTCCCTCCACGACCTAAACGCGCTATTTTGGCTCCTCGGCAGCGCGCCCCCGCGCGCTCCTTTTTTAGCCTCGGCCGGAGAGTCGCGCGATGAGCCGCTGCCATCCACAACATCCGCCAGCTCGTCCAGGCACACAAGGCTAATGTCCGACTCGCTCAGCCTGCGCTCCTCCGCCTCCCTCCGCCTCTCCGCCTCTCTTTCCATCCTCGCGCCCACGGGCTCGTGGATCTCACCCCTCTCCATCCTGCGCTCGCGCTCGAACTGCACTTTCTTGGAGAGCACACTCTTCAGCAGGCTCGAGGCGAGCGCCGCGCGCCGATGCGTGTCCTCCATGCCGTCCGGCGCGGGCCTCGCGCGCCTCTCGCGCCGCAGCACGATCTCGAGTTTGTCGCCGCGTGCGGCGGCCGCTCCTCCGGCACTCACGAGGCTCCCGTTCAGCGCAAACACCTCCACGGGCGGCGCCCTCACACCGCTGCGTGTCCACAGCGCCGCCGCCGCAGCGCGTTCTGCCTCTCTGATTGGCTGCTGCGGCCCCACGGGCTCCCCAGCGCGCGCTTTCTTGCCGTACTTGAGGTCCACGAGCGCGGACCAACGCCCCACGCTCTTTCCGCGCTCCGACGTCGAGGACTCGCTGGACGTGCTGAAGCTGAGCGCGCACGGGTACGGGTACGCGAGGCTGCGGAAGGCGCGCGCCGTCAGGTTGCGAACCTCCTTGTCAGCGTCGTCCAGCTCACTGACCGCGCTGGACGCACCGCTCGAGTGTTCGTGCGCGTCCCTTCCCTTCAGCCGGCCCCCGCCGATGTGCAGCCGGCCGGGTACGGCGATCAGGCACGCGGCGCCCTCGCGCGCTCTCTGCTCCTTCACAGGCTCGTTCACGGCTCTGGCCCGGATGGCCACGTGAACGCGCCCTGCCGTGCTGCCGCTCTCCGCTTCGCTCTGCCTCCTGATCTCGAGCTGCGCGCTCGCGGCCTCGTTGCTCTTAGCTTTCCCGCCCTCCACCTCCTTCTCTTGCACCTCCTCCTCCTCCTCTTTCTCTTCCACTATAGTCTCCTCGCGCTCGAACGAGGCGTAGTCCACGAACGTGTAGACCTGGTGCTCGTCCTCGCCGTCCCAGCTTGCGCACGCGCTCACGTCGCAGTCGGCGTCGTGGTCGAGCTCGGACAGCTGGATCTCGTGCGTGGTAATGTAGTGTGACTCGTCCTCGAGCACCTCGGCGATCAGCACACGCAGCTCGTGCTCAGACTCGTTGCTTTTAACGCTCAGACGTTCGTGAGCGCTCGCCAAGCACTCGTCTCCGTCCACGTCGTCTTCTTCCTCCTCCTCTTCGTCCTCCTCCTTCTCGTCCTCCTGCTCCTGGCCGTGGAGGTCCCCGTTGACGCGCGCACTCTCTTTGCGCTCTCCGGTGGGGAAGTGCGCGCCGCTCGCGCTCCCCTGCGGCTCTTCAGCAGCAGCGGCGGCGCGCGCCCCCTCCCCCGTGCCCCATTTCGACTGCTTCACCATCGCCACGTGGTTCGTCTCGCCGTTAAAACTCGCCGCGTCCTTTTTTGCGTCCAGCAGTTCGTGCAGGTCCGCGTAGCTCGGCTCGAATAGGCGCAGAGCCATGGCGCGCCGCTGCTCCGCGGTGAAGAGGGAGATGTGGGCGGCGGGGCGGACAGTATAGAGAAATTTACCCCCCACCAACCCCCCCAACCCGGGACGCCCTACTGCCCTCTTTACTGCCCTCCCCGCGCTCCTGGCGCTCGTGCGTTCGCGGCGTTGGCTCCAGTGGTCGGTGTGGAACAGCAGGAGGGCGTCCCAGCGTCCAGCGGCTCTCTACATTTTTGAAGAAGACCGTCTCAAAAACTGGACTAACACGGCGCTCCCACCGTCTGGGTGCAGTCACTCTGTTGCCATCGCAGATTCTGTCTTTAAAATGCGCCCAGACTACAAATATAGAGAGGTGACGAAAGGAGAAATCTGGGCTATTTTAAAACCAGGGATGTTGTACTCGCCGTGTTTTGTTACACACCACAGACCTGCAGGCCGAGACTCCAACACAACATTTGACCTAAAAAAAGAGCCTTGAACTTTAAGGATCCTCTAATGAGGCCCGGGCTCACTAATGATAATGATGGTGATGACAGAGTTAATAATAATAATGGTAATGATAATTAAATGCCTGTAGTGTCCCATTAAGCCACTGTTCATGTCAAAAACAGTTTGGTCCTCTAGGTCCAATTTTGTCCCGTAAATACATACATTTTTCCTTTATATATCATCATGGTGTAAAGTAAAGTAAAAGGTAAAGTAAAAATAAATTTGAAAACCTGGACCCCCCCCCCCCCCCTCCCACCACCACCCAAACACTCTTAGAGAGACCACCCCAGGCATGGAGCAGGTATGGAGTGTGTAAAATCTTTGTTTCTAAGACAGTGTCATAAAAAGTGAACTATGGCCTATGGCTCCAGTGTGAGTGTGTGATAAACAGAAGGCTCCCACACTGTGAGAGGGTTTTATTCTGTCAGCAGCACACACAGGTTTTTTATAGAAAACTTCTCAGGACTGAGGGAGGGGTTGATTAATGTGTTTTGCTGAACAGCCGCACCTAGGAAGCGAGTTGTTCAGCTGCTCGAGCTTTGCATCGTCACTGTGTGTGTATGTGTGTGTGTAGTGGGGTCAGTGTGGAGAGTGAATTTTAGCCTTAAATCTGTGCTTTTGTGCTGTTTCAGCACCACAGACTGTGGACAGCTCCACCAGAAAACAGCAACATCGGAGTCAGAATCACAATCAGAAAACTTTTTTGATCACAAAGGAAATTGCTTGTGTTTTAACTGCACAGGCACACAGAGACATGTGAAGTCTAATAAATGCAATAATAACTCCAGAAAATACTCTAGGTGAATGCACACTATGCACACATGGTGGGTATTAATACTGTAGATAAGCAACTTGCAGTTAAAATTACTAGTAACAGTAATTTGGAATCAAGTATATTACTGGATGTAATAGAGATCAGTAGCAATTATTTTGAAACAAATGGTGACATTCACATGATATTGCACACCAAACACTTAGCTTACAGAAACACAGCCACTCTCCACAGCACAATTTGACAGATAAACGCATGTACACACTCAGAATAACAGACCGTTGAATTTACATCAGCCAGTATGTACATCACCACCCTCATTTAATTATCTCAGGGCATGTCGAAGAAATATATATTGAAGTGGAACCAATGTACACAGTTCAGTAAAGTCATATCAGTGCAGTGCGTTTCACAGTGCATGCAATATTTTGTCAATAGCAGTAATAAACTGAGAACATGTTGAAAATGGGAGCACCAGTAATTTCAGGGTGTATTTTCCCGCAAATATTCTTTGCAATTTCTGAGATTCAAATATATAAATTGTCAGCTAACAATCTTTTTTTTTTTACGGGATTCACTGGATTAACATCAAAGAGCTGATGATGCTGTATGTATCTCTTCAGGAAGAGACCCCATAAACTATTAATCCTATAATGACATCCATAAGATGAGATTAGTAAGTGAAACTGGAGCCAGAGTTTCATGGTGCTGTTGATTCCATTTAACGCTTCCAGCAGATGTGTGTGTGTGTGTGTGTGTGTGTGTGTGTGTGTGTGTCTCTCTCTCTCTCTCTGTGTGTCTGTGTGTGTATATGTGTGTGTGTTTGTGTGGCTCGTGCAGATCACAGGCCAGCTAACGTGCTGTTAAGGTCCTCAAATATTTGCCTAATTATCACAGTAGTGAGCACCTCCAGTTCTACCACTGCTGTACTGCAGCATTACCACAGCTTCACTTTTCTTCACCTCACTGTGTCCCTGTGCAGCTGTTTATACTAGGATTAGCTGTACTTACCTTATTTAGCTGTACTTTATCTTATCTTTGCTTTCTCTCACACATTCAGCCACACATTCCAAGCTTTAATCCAAGCTTGCGAACTTATTCTTTTAAGTGGAAGCTGTAGGTGGTGCGATTTTTTAGTTGGGGTCTGTGTATTTTAGGGAATGTGGGCGTGTTATATGATTTTTTGTGTGTTTTGGGAAGGTACGTACATTCTTTTCAGGAAGGGAAGTTGTTTATTTGCTTTGATGTAGGAAGCCTTTAGGATAAATATTTTATGATTCTGGGTAATTGGTCTGGCGGGTTACAAGTGGGAAGGTGGGCAAGACATCTTTTATGTTGTGGCTTAAATACCTGGATGGGTGGAACTCATCCAGCCATGTCTTTATGGAGCTTGATTTGTGCACTGAGATACAGTCATGCTGGAATAGACAAGGTTCTTCCCCAAACCATGTCCACAAAGTTGGAAGCATGGTGTTGTCCAAAAGGTCTTGGTGTGCTGAAGCATTTAATTTATAGAGCATTTAATTTGCCCTTGACTGGAAGTAAGGGGCCTAACCCAAACCCTAAAAAACACTCTTGTCCACATTGTGTATGTTTGGTTTCTGTCATTTTTTGTGTTTAGTGTTAAATCTGCTGAAGAATGTGTACAGACTTGTTCAGGACTTGCCTGCACTGGCTGGGCACTTGACTCAGGACTCTTGGGTGTCAGGACTTGAGACTTGTTACTTGAAACGGTTTCTTATATTGAATGGTACTTTAGGCATGAGAGAAGCTCCTAGAAAGACAGATAACACATTATAAATATCTCTCTTTTTCCCAACCTCCTCAGTACCTCTTCATTAAGACGTGTCTGTGTGTTTGTCTACTTAGTTTTTTTCATAAATAAGTTAGATTAGATTAGATTCAACTTTATTGTCATTACACATGTACAAGTACAAGGCAACGAAATGCAGTTTAGGTCTAACCAGAAGTGCAATAAGCAGCAAGTGCAGGATAAAGGTATAAGTTATGGGTTATAAGTTATGAGTATACGTAAGGTGATATGTACAAGAAGAAACTGAATAGTATTTACAGATGGATGTACAGTAGTATGAACATAATATACATAATATACAGTATGAATATATGAAAAAAAACATTCTGAAAACATTCGTCCTGCCCCCTGACACCACTCTTGGACTGTCTCAGTGACGTCAAGGCTTGGTTGGCCCACAACTTTCTATGTCTTAACTGAGGTGATTATCTTTCGAAACAAAGACCCCCAAATGGATTTAAGTCCTTTTGAGAATCACCTCAAGCCCTCGGTGAACGCTGTTGTTAAATCTAGCTTTTATCATCTTAGGCTTTTAGCCAAAGTAAAAACTTTTTTATCTTTAAAAACTTTTGAACAGGTTGTGCACGCTTTTATATCTTCGCGGCTAGACTACTGTAACGCACTTTATACTGGAATTAGTCACTTTGCACTTTCCCGCTTACAGTTGGTT
>JBBPDC010000011.1:14544510-14561134 GCA_037974485.1 Hemigrammopetersius urotaenia | reverse complement strand
CACACACACACACACACACACACACACACACACACACACACACACACACACACACACACACACACACACACATGGCAACACAGTGGCCCTGCCTCTCTTCTGAGTTTTAGCTGCACAGAGCTGAGGCGTGAGGTGTCAATTTATTTCACAATTTACTGTCAGTGCCTGTATGACACTGATTTATTTTACAGTGTTTTACAGTTTCTCTGTACTGCAGACTTCCTGTTAGACAATTTTTTACATAATTGTAAACTGTTCAATGTAAAACCCTTCATAGTCTAGCGAACTTTCTATGTATTTATTACGTATTTTTGTCCACTCAGAAATGTTTTGGTTGAACTGAACTGAAGTAATAGCTGTATTTAGCCACTAGGGGGCAGTTACGCACCAGCTATTTTGTAAAAACAAAATTGCTGTACCACTGAACGTGACTGCGCATCTTTCCAGCAGTAGACAAAAGGCAGTTTGTGCCTTGTTGTGCGATTAGAAACCCATTACATTTCTGTTGTGTCTAGTCATTATCTAATCACAAGCGTCAAGTAATTTATGCATACAAAGAAAATTACAACCTTCAGTAGTTCGCTACATGTACTTAAAGCACCTTATATCGAACAAACACCTATCTTGATCCAAGAGTCACTGGAGACTTAATGAGGTACACTGTCTTGAAGCTATAACAGCATCCACTCTTCACTCTTCTTCTGCATGCTTGTGGGCATTTGCCATGGAAGCTCATGTGTGAATTCTTGCTCTGCCTGGAACATTCAACACTCAATTCAACTCGGATCTGTGATGTAAAATGGTCTACGACTCTAGATGCCTTCATTTTACAATAGTAGCACTTACGTGAACAGGCCAGAACAGGGTGGCTGGTGGCCTGGAGGTAAGGGTTTTCCCCCCTATGATCAGAAGGTTGTGGGTTTGAATCCCTGGACTGCTCCCTGGGTGCTGTGCCACTGGCAGTCCTATGTTTCGCTTGGTGAATGGATAAAACGCAGAGAACAATTTTGCACTGTTCACACGGCTGTGCTGTGGTGCGTTCACATGTCACAATTGGATGTTACACTCTAGCAGGACAGACATGTCACTAACTGACCTGTAGCAAAGATGGCAGTCTAAGTTCAGTTAAACTTCAAACATGTGACCAATGGAACTCAACAAAAAGATATTGTTTAGGTGATGGGCCATGTTCGGCACATTCTTGTGGACCTTCCTAAGTGGTCAGTTACTGTGGTCTAAGCTAAGCATTGGACAAATATTGCAAAACACAGCAATAGATAGACTGAAGTCTCTAATATCTCACTAGTTTGGACCTAAAGGGTATGTGTTTACATGCCTCTTGTAGAAGACACTCACAGTCCTTTAGGAAGGAACAAAATCCAGATGTGCTCATGAACACCTTGTTATTTTAGGTGTGGCGCACCTGTATGAATCTTCTGAACAGGCGTGTTTAACACTGACATGTTTGAGAAGTCCCTGAACTTTCTGTGAACAACCACCCAAGTAGACCAAACCGCTGTGTGCTGTGTTAACCACAATCAATGGAATTTATTTTTGGGTGGGGTGGGGGGGAGGGGAATCTCCTGACTAAGCTGCTGTCTGTGTGTGAGTGACGAGGGACAGATTGCTTCGTGCAGGTTCAGACTGCGCTGGCAGCAAGTGAATGAGCTTCCAGCACAGGTGTGGACTGCGGGGCCTGCAGGCCTCAGTTTGATGACTGGCAATTTTCAGTTGTCAGGAAAACATCCCATTACAATTGTGACCTGAACCAAAGGTGAGGTGACCCTTATACTGTTAGATCAGTCGCTACATTTGAGCTATATGGCAAAAAATATCAAACAGCATAAAGCACCATTATGCCTGACATTTTTACAACAAATATGAATCATAAAGCACCACCAAAACAGCAGTTAGAAACAATAGGAAACACTAGGATAATGAGGTTCCCTGTATTAAAATGTATAGAAGGACATAGTGTAGACTGCAACCTTAATTAATACCATCTCAGTGGAGCTGTCTACAGTAAGGACAGCAGAGGGATGAGAAAGCCACACATTTCCGTATGCTGATTATTCCTCATTTTGTTGGGCCCTTGTCTGGTTTATTTACACCATGTTTTTATTTTATTTCTTTTTTTTGTTGTCTAAATCTTTAATATCTAATTGTCACCTGTCTTGTATTAAGGAAAAGAAATGAAGCTGTTATGCACATAAAAAATGGAAAAGAGAAGGAATCAAACAATTGGTAAAGAACTGATCAAATAATGTCATGACTACAAATCAACTACTCATTAATGTGCAGTTTATGCAGTTGTTTACAGGCTCTCTATAGACGGCCTGAATCCTTTTGTCTTTTTATGATATACGCAGATGTTCTTTCTTTCAATTTCATAAAAAAGCATACTAGGATGGATAGAAGTGGACTGTTATGATCAGCATTGCATTTTTCTCACTACGCTTCCCACATATTCTTGGTGCCAGTGCTACTTCACAAACAAGTAACAGCCCAGCCCTGCAGTCTGAGGCCCATAACTCTCGCGAAGAGAGAGAGTCACACAGCCGGCGAAATGCTGGCACAGCTTGTCGAAAGTGACATTTCCCCATTGTAACTCAGCACTTTTTCAAACCTGGAGCAATTAGAGCTAGAGGTTGGGTAAAAGACAGCCTGTACCGAGACCACCACCCCCATCCCACTTCCCCCGTCCCCACTTTGTAATTATCAGAATGCAGTTAGTTCAGTTTTAAAATCTAATGTGACGTCTGTGAAATGTGAAGCAAATTACAGGCAGACATTCAGGGACTGATCAGCAATAACCTCCGAATCCCAAGACGAGGACGTTCAAAGCAGGTTCAGTCTGCTTGTCCAAACAAATAAAGACTGACGTGCTTGGGTACTTAACTGGATAAATCATTGTTGGAAAATGCTTATTGATCAAAACAAGGCCTTTCAGAACTCAGCAGGAAAGAGCAGATCGGCTGATTTTTGGCAGGGATGCCAGGTCTGGCAGGAGCATTTTTTTCAACGATTTTTGAGACACAATAGATAATTATCATTCTGTGCCAAGTCACAAGGCTTCTTCTATCAAGAGGCCTGGAGAAGCATTTTAGTTAAGGGTGACAGTTGCTGCACTGGCAAATTACATGCCATTGTGGAGCAGCAGAATCCATATTCATACTCAAAATATTTACCAAAGTACTGCCAGTATCCTCTACACACAGTACGTGTAGGTCTGGGAGTGTCTGACCTTTAGAGTGCTACAAGAAGTTGCTCATTACAGTGATTACTCAGTCGTTAATACGACTGCCTGAGTCATTCAGATACGTGTATTGATTTCTGATCACTATGTTGGTATTCAGTTCTTTATTAAGAATCCTTAAGCCTATAAGCTGTAAACACAGGCATCTAAAATATGCTTCATCAACAAAGGCATAGAACAGGCATTCATTTATCGAAAAGTAAATAAAAAATTTAAAAAATAACTGTTTTTCATGCATCATAAACTCATGCGAGGCATCCATGAAGGCATCTCTTCCCAGAGCACAGGACACTGAATTGCTTCCAATGTGGCCACAAAAACTATGAGTAAATAATAAATCATGTGTCTGAGAATTGCACATAATAGGATGATAAGTAAAATGTCTGCCAATATTACAATCAAGATTTTAAATACTTTATCATAAAAGACTAGCTTCCACTGTTAGGAGCTGCTGTACTAGGCCTACCATACTCTAAGAAGATCATCACATCTGAGTAAACTATTTATAAATATTGGTTACAATATTAAAGTGGGAGTGTAGGATTTGGAGTGTAGGCTCTCTATGGAGTTTGCATTTCAAAAAAAAAAAAAGGCTTGCGTTTTGCGAGACTAAGCACATGCATTAAGTGCAGCCAGTGTGATATACTGCTTAAAATGTAAGAATATCTGTTCCATCAGAGGAACAACGGAAAACAATTCAGATACTATTATTTTAAGGGTGATTTTAAGGGTGTTTTTAAGAATGAATTTGGAAACATCACTCAGTATTCAAAGCCTGTAAAATGGGGCGGCTGGTAGCCTAGTGGTTAAGGCATTCGGCCCGTGATCGGAAAGTCGGGGTTCGATTCCCAAGACTACTAGGCACCTCTGAGGTACCCTGAGCAAGGTACCGTCCCCACACACTGCTCCCTGGGCGTTGTGTTCATAGCTGCCCCCTGCTTCACTTGGTGAATGGGTTAAATGCAGAGAACGAAATACACGCTGTGGTGTGTTCACGTACCAAATTGCCACTTTCAAATGTTGTTTGCCAGCCCTTTATGATACAATACACCAATATTTTAATTAATTGCAATAAACCATTCTTCTGCCAAGCATTGTAGTTCAGTAATAGTAGGTTATGGTTGCCAAGTAAGATTATTCCACGAACATAACTGCATAACTGTTTAGGAATAATTTGGAGTATTGCTACGGATATCAACTGATGTGTGCAGTTGTCTCTGAGTGCCAAACATTTTACAGCAGCTTGATACACACAGCAGCTGGCTCAGCCTGTCAGGTTTTAGAACCGAGAACGATTCATTTCATAATAAAGCATTGATGAAGTGGGCAAAATGGGCAAAATGGTTATCATGATAAAACTGCCCAATAAAAACAAGCTCAGCCACTGTGTAGACTGTGTCTCCAATGAAAGGTTAAAACCTCTACCATGACCTGAAGTCAGAATTCCTCCTGTAATCTCTAACCCTGCTTGACTTGGTAATGAAATATATGGAAAGGACACAGTAGGGAAGCAGATAAGGCAGAATGTGGGTGGAACGCTTGCAATGGAGAGAGTGAAGGGGCCACAGAGATGCTGATTGATTGCCAGAGTCAAGCAGGCTTAACAGAAACATCCTCTGTCAGTTTTGCCCTAGTCAGCCTTTCATGCCTTAGAAATATGACTCCACTGCCAGACAGAAAACATCACACATCTACATTATTGGGCCTTCCAGCGAATTCCATGAGATACTATCACTTCGATTGCTTCGTGGCAGGCCCCGGCCTTCCTTCTGATGCATCGCCAGCTTGAAGCGCAGATGTCCTCAATTCATTAGGAGGCAAAACGTTGGTCCAAGGGTTGACTGACAGCAATGGGCTTTTCCATGTCAACTCTTTGGCCGTATGAAGAAGGGATCAGACAAGGAGACTAGCTGGAGGTCTGCCGTTTGTCATCTAGGGGGTGTGGTGGCAGAGGGCTGGCCATGATTCAAGTTGGCTGGGTTGTGGGATGCTTGTAAGACTAGTAACGATCCTTTCAGCTCATGACTGAATGAGATTCATAATACTCCACTTGCAGTTTAATGTTCTCATGAATTTTTCAAATATATATATATATATAAAGACATTAAAAACTACAGATTTTTTCAAATCGACTAGTCGGTCAACAAAGTTGAAGTCAAGTCAACTAGTCGTTTGATGATGTCATCACACATGCAGCAGAGGAACACAGGCATCCAACATTGAGCAACTTTTATTAAAAGTTCTCTGTAACATTAACAGTCAACACAACAATTAAACAGAACAAAACAAAGGCTGATACCTTGAATTTTCTGTTAAATTTAAGTGTACTACTGAGAGTGGGAACAGTTTAAGCCGCGGCAGGACGCAGTGCTAGCGTTAGCCATGTTAGCTAGTGCTGGTACTGTTACTGTACTTTAACTCCAACTTGCAGGTTGTGCAGGTCTCCGTGCTGTTTGTGTGTCTAGAGTGAAGTATTTCCAAACATGTGATGTGTGTCTGTCTTCTCTGCTGCTTCTCTTCTCTGCTTCTCTTGTTCTGGTCTTGTGTTTAGATTCCCCTTGCACCAACTGTACTGGCCCTTTTATTAAGGGACTATAATAATTGGTTAAACCAAGGAACGTGTGTCAGCGTAAGCCAATCAGAGGCAGATTGCATTGCGTACACAAGGGAGGGCAGAGAGAGAGGGAAAAAAACACGACTAGTCGACTCCTCTCAGGGGGCGTTGACTCGTGCCTCTGAAGTCGACTATATATATTAACATTTAGGCTGCTCTAGATTAAACACTGACATCAGCTTTCGCATGATGTGCAGCTCTGAAGATTCATGCATTCAGTGGTTGAGATTTTCATGGGCATGTCTGAGCTTCTGCTTGATCACATGCACCCACAAACCCCTTCTCTGCATGTTAGAGCAGATACGTTTAAATACATCTTCACAGAAGCATAAATCAGCTTTTATACCCCCACTGTTTTCAGAATAAGAGCACTGTCCTCCATTAAACCTGTGGAAGAGCTTTCCTTCAGTTTCCTGCTTCAGTTCTGCAAAAAATAATTCACAAAGTACTTCTGAACTCCACACTATCCTGCTTCGTCGCTTAATCCTACTGAACTCTGCCCAACCCTTTCGGAACAATTACAGTGTTTTATTTACTAGCAGTGATTAATCGTGCATTGTGAAAAGAGACTCACATAATGAGCTTTCTTTCAAAGACCAGGGCAAACTACTGTTTAATGCAGACTTTGAAGACTGCCGCAGCTCGCACCAGACCATTAAGTGAGTTGGAGACAGTGTAGTAACACTCTTTTCATTTGTTTTCAATTAACTCAGAGGAAATAAGCAGAAATCACCTTGAGGCTCTAACACATTGAAAAGAAGTGAAGAGTAATCACTGCTGGCTGCCGAATCAAAGCTTTAAATTTACTCTCAAGGTAAAGCACCCTATAACCCTCAGTTCCTTTGCGTAATTTGACTAAAATAATCTTAAAAATATAGAGTTCTTTGTGGCATGATTCCCTAATAACGCTTTCAGTGCATAGTTCTGCACTACTCAGTGCAAGGAAAAACTGGTTATCACAAACAGTAATACGCTTCCCATATTTGCAGAGTTTCAAAGTCAGTGTGAAATCATAAATTGTGACACATGTTCTGAGAATACCAAGGTGTCAGGGAGGTTCTCTGAGATAGCCGAGAATGTCATTTGTTGATAAGTGGGGTGGTATTATTTTTCAGATAGGCTATATTTCGATACAAGAGTGTTTTTCCACTGGATCTTAGAAAACTGTGCTTTTTCTGTTGGCCATCGGTACAGTTCGGTTGTTTTTGGTGTTTTTGGTGTTTTGGTATCAACTGAACCAAAGGCAACTTAAAGGTGTTTTCCTCCAGCTTAGGTAACACCTGTACCTGTATCTAACTGGATTCTTTATTCTTCCAGGTGATGATAAATTCACCACAGATTATTACTGAAAGGAGCACCAGAATGTAAACTAGAGTTTGACATTAAAATGTGCTGTAAAGGAACAGAAAACAGAATACAACAAATTTACAACAGAAGCCAATAAACCGTGGGGTTCCTCTTCTTTTACTAAGCAATACTAGGAAAAAACTGTAAAATAGTGAAGTATTCCTTTTAAAAACAATCACTTGAGAGGTCCTGTAGGGAATCAAAAGCAGTTCTTCTATGGCATCACTCTAATTAATACTTTTTGCACTTTCATTTGAAAGAGTTTACATTGCTTGTGTCCTTGACTGGCAAATATTTGCCATAGCAGATACTGGACTGAATATAGTCAGTGGTTATTTACATATCTCTTCACATATTCTTATACTAAAGCCAGTGGCACATTTTAATGGGTTAATGAGTCTTAAAATACATTTTTGAAAGCAAATGTTCAAAAATGCAACAGTATAAGGAATGAAGATTCAATACAAGGTCTGATTAAGGTCTGATTTTGAAAGGCCGGACCAACCAGCCTCACCCAGACTGGGTACAAGTTTTTTCTGTCTCTCTCTCTCAGCCGCACCCCCCTCACCTCCTTTCTGGAGGATTTAGCGACTGAAGCTTTGTGTGTGTCTGTGTGTGTGTGTGTGCAAGGAAGAGTGTGTGTGCACTCAAACAGACTAGTGGGCTGGCTGAGGGTCACGGGTCACTGGCCCGCCGAGCTCCACAAGGGAGAACAAAGCTTCCCTCGGGCCAATCAAAAGAGCAGGTTGGCTCTGGGCTCCACTCCAAGAGTCCCCGGCCCGCATCGGGGGTACCGAGGGTCTGGGCCCAAATATGTGAAGTAGGCGGAGCCTTTATAAGAAATAATCAAATCCCCAGCCGTCTGGAGAGCCGCTCATGTGGGAACCGTCTATACTCTCCCATTTGGATCCCTCCACGAAGCTTGAACGGAATCTCCCTCCTTCTCGCCCCTTCTGTCCCACCCTTTCGTCTCTGCTCGTCACTTTGAAGTCCACTCTCTATTGTTCTTTACATAACTCAAGCTGATTTTATTGAAAAAGCTAATTTGTATGCGTTTCCAGTGACATGGCCGCCACCCAGAATTCTTCACAAGGAGCTGGCGGAGGGGTCAACATGATTGGGTGCCTGAAGAAAGGGACCAGACACAACTAAGCTAAAACATATGATGAGGGGACCTTTGAATTATTGTCACTGTGTGCAAATCAGAGAATGGGGGATTAGAGGCTTGGGGGATGAAATCACTTGAGCAATAGGAAGTTTTTTTTTTGAGGGGGGGGGGGCTTTTCTGGTTTTCTCTCTCAATTAATTTCCCGCCTAAACCACTTATTCTCAAACCACGATTGCCCGCACAGAGTGTGCAGGCAGATTAGAGGTGGACAAATATTTGCTCTAGTTTTGTTCAAATTTAAATGCAAGGCTTTCAGAAAGGAAAGCAATATCACGGGGCCCTTGTTGTTACATTCTGTCAGTCAGCCACCATTGAAGCCCTTTGCAAAACGATGGTTTAAATTAAACATCAAAGACTTTTTACATCAAGGACAATCATTTGAACCGATATTAATTGCAAATAATGTTCATAAACAATTATTTTAATGAAGGCTCTTTTGAAATCAACCTCTTTTTCTGATGTTTCTGCTGTTCAGGAGGGGGCTGGATGGGTAAGAAATTAGCACAGCCCCTCTTTTTGAAGTGCGCATTTATAAGGCTCTGTAGCCAGCAGTTTGTAAAGGTCTTTTATGGAGGCAGCAGAAGACTTTTCACCAACCTTCAGCTTTAATGACATACTTTAGGTGCCTTTTTTTTTTTTCCTCCCCCGACTGCTTTCCACAGGCTCTGCTGGTCCCTTTCTCTCGGGCCTTGGCCTTGTGCCAGGATGATGATCAATGTCCCTGCGTCTTTTCTGTGAGAGCCGATTGTGGAAGGTCTCTCCTCTCTTTTCTCTTTTTTATAGGAGGAAATGGCATTTGGAGGCTCAAACAGGATGTCCTGCTGTTGGCTCTGACTGTGAACCCCCCCACTAACCCCCCCATTTTTGCTAGCACCCCGGCAATGTGAGATGGCTTAAGTTAATCCAGGATCCCAAAACTAGTGGAGCCTTCTTTTTTTTCCTTCCTCTTGTTCTCGCTCATTTGGAAGCCGGTGTGAAAGAAGTCGGGGACACAATGCTTTTCCTCTGGTTTATCTCCACTGTGGACTAACTGTCCTGGGGTTAGGCTGCCTGAAGATCTGACCATGAATGTGGACTCTGGACACAGACGCTTAAAGAGGCTGCGATTTGCAATTTTTAAAAAAAGAGAGAGATAAATCAGGACAAAACTGTCCCCATTTAATATACATTTGTTGGCATTTCATTGTTCAGCATGTTTACAATTGGTTTTTATTGGTGCTGTTCACTTGAAAAACCCTGTTACATATGGTCCACCCAATGGGAGCTAAGGGAAAACAAAGCTGCCTTAAAGAGAAACGTAACTAAATTATTGATAAATTGATAAAGACGGTGGTGTTTTTACCTCTTAAATCCCTTTTCTTGCTGTGGAACACAGCAAACCTGTCGTATAACAGTACAAACTATGGTGCCTGTAATTAAACTAGCGATGGCTGTTTCACGTTGCTACACACTACTTTGACTGCATGTTCACAAAGTAGCCGTTATAACATTTTACTCCATTCTTTATCTGCCATGCTTTTCTTCCCTTAGCAAAAGGCTGAGGTCTAACTTTCTTTGGCTTTTGTAATTGCCTCTCACTGCAGATTTAGGAAGTAATGAACAGGTGTTGGGTGGGACGGACAGTGTGGCAGGGATTACAAAGAACCTCCCATCTCTCTCTCTCTCTCTCTCTCTTTCTCTCTCATACACACACACACACACACACACTTTTTTAGTCTAGTCTCATGGCAAGTTTCGTACTTTGTATAGCTAGATAGGCTTAATAATCCAATTTGTCATGCGAGATCAGGGTATTATATAGGTTTCAGTTGTAAATGATACGTTTCACAGGACCAGAGTCAAATCAAGAATTCTCCACAGCATGAATCCTTAAAATTACTGCTTAATTCAACCTCAAATGAAGGGAGATACAAAGAAGAGAGAGAGAGAAAGATAGAAAGAAAGAAACAAAGAAAGAAACAAAGTAAGAAAGAAATCTATACATCTAGTAACATACATGAATCTTCATTCCTGCATGTTACTAGATGTGTTGCTAGCTGTGCTCTTAAACTTTCTTTCTTAAACAGAAAATACTGAACAAAAAATAAAATGACTGAAGTGAGTGATTCCAGATTTAATGTATTGAAAACACTGGGTTTCCCTGAATTTTCTATAGTTGATTTCCATCTAAATATTTCCATTCCCACAAACACTAGGCGAAGTTTTATCTTCTAACCATGACTTGACTTTGCTCACACACACACTTGAGTATATGACTGATAACTGTTTGGTGGCAGGCAAGATGGACACTATCGCCCAGCCTAAAAGTCAATATGCAGGTGCAGACTTAAAGTCAAAATGTAACCCATTCATCAAGTGAAGCAGTGGGCAGCCATGCCTGATATCTTCCTCAGTGGTGCTACAAGCAGTCATGGAATTCAAAGCCAAAACCTTCAGATCACAGGGGCAATTTCCTAACCACCAAGCCACCAGCTGCCCTATGTTTTCCCATGTTAGTTCATGTCTGTAGTCTAGATTCAGCATATTAGTTAAATGATAAAATCCTTCATCTCTAGATCTCCAGAAGATTGACCATCAGTCTAGTGGGAACATGCAAAAGTGTTTGAGTTTTAAGCAGATTTCAGCTGGATTTTGAATTAAATTTTAGGAGGAGTAACAAAAATAAACTACAAATGAACAGGGATCTTCCACTACGAGCAATACATTGTTCATATTAACAGGTAAATTTTGGTGTCAATATAAACCATAGAGGATAGGAGAGCAGGAGTCCCCTCTTGGAGCTTAGAAGCCGTGCGGCCTCGTGGATTGAAGATGTTGAGTGCTTTGGTGAATTTTACAGAACGAAGAAAATGGTCCAGTATCCAGCAATAATTAAATATTATGTATGTTAATCACTACATTCCAGAGTCCGAGTCTTTTAGCTCATGCTAGAAGAATTTTAGACTAGATCCCACTTCCCTGTCCTTTCCTTGTTTGTTAGGGAGACTTAAGTATTGTAATCTGAGAGTTGTTCTCTTGCCCACTGCTCATCTGACATGATCTGTGTGTGAAAGTTAATGCACGAACACTGTGGCTCAGGAATGGACTAACAGTCAGCTGCTCACCCATGGACTTTGTGGAATGGTGTTAAGAGAAAAGCTTAGAGGGTCTATTACAGATGCTCTCACACTTTCCAGTGGAGTGCATTACTAGCAGGGACGCATCAGTACAGCAAGTCTGGGCCAACAAATGACACTGATAATGACTTGCTGAGGTTGACATGACTTTCATAGAGAATAAAATGCTACTTCTCAATGGCAACAGTATCATGTTTTCCTTTTGTAAGACCACTACTCATCGCGTGAGATCCTCCAGATCCTGAGGTTTCCTGTATCGCACTCTTTCATCAATCTGGACTGAGACCACATTACCCCAGCCTGACCTCACAGGACCGCTTCTGATTCAGATGGAAGAGATCTTAAAGCACCACTGTACAAACTCGCGTAATCCTTAACCCTGAGGATTGGCTTTAATAAAGACAGACCGTATCTCTTTCCGGCAAAAAAAAAAAAAAAAAAAAGGTTAGCAGATGACACAGATCTTTAAGAAAATGGAAAGAACTGGAGTCTCTCAACTCCATTGTTAGACCACCCATGCTGACAAACATAAAAACCACATGTGCTGCTCTCTCCTGTCTTCTGATGGAGAGTGGGTTCAGCACTCTGACCTCCAGGCTGACTAATGTATTAATAAACTGCCTTCATGAACTTTTCCCCCTTCAGAGTTTCCTATATATCTGCGCTTGGTCTTAAAACAAGCTCTCTCCCCACTGAATAGTGGGGCGTTTAAAAGTCTTTTTAAGTGAGACATGAGTGATCCTTTACAGTAGGGCAACACCGCTAATGCACGGTCACTGTACACAGTCCAGTAAATGTCTGAAGAGACTGTCCAAAACTGGAGTACAGTAAAAGAAGCATGTTTAGACATTATGAGCCAATGTTCTGTCTAGTATATTCGTTTTGGGTGGTTTTCTTTACTGCTGATGTACTACAGCTATTCGTGTTTAAGCTTCTATGTTTCTAAATAGCAATTTAACCAGTGAGAGACGTTTATGTAAAGCTAGAAGAAAGTGACAATGTTATTGTTACAAAGATAGTTTATCTTATTTCACCCAGTGCGTTTCTATAGAGTGCAGGAGGTCCTCGAGTTATGACACTGATCCGTTCAGTGATGTAAGAGAAAATATTTTGTATTAGTGCAGTTGTAGGAGTGAGCGCCCTAAACTCAAAACGTCACATCGAGACTGTCGTAGGCCGAGGAGCCCCTGTATGTCACTGGACTTTCAAAACACTGAGCAGCTGTATGCAACATACCAGAGTAGTTGATTGAGTGCCATTAGTGGCCCTTGTGGAAAAATCTCTGCTCTCAAACTCACGTTCTAGTCAGTAACCGCACATTGACAAAGACTCTGTTTGGATTTTGTATTAGGATCAAGATTGTTCAGCTGGAAGCAGGTCTGCACCTTCCAAGAAAGGAAAGATAATCAAGTTTTACCACATATAAAGTTTATACACACATATAAACAATATATCATGATAACTAAACTAAAAAAAATCTTTGGGTTGAGAAACTGAATCAGGGAAATTCAGACAGAAAAAAAGCATACAAGGATTAATTTCAATCTGCAAAAAACATTTTACCAAAAAAAAAAAAGAAGCAGATTTATGAAAAATTCGTACATGTCTTTACACACAGTGCCAATAAATCAGTCCCCATCCCTCCCACATCAGGTCTCCAAAATGATCTGGATCTCTTACAGATTGATTCATTCGATTCAAAAATGACCTCTCCAAAGATACTGGTCTACTAGGCATAACTCAATCACCAGGCCTACTGCTCAACTGCACAATCCGCCCATATTGGCCTCTTTTCAGTCAATATCAGTCAATCAAGTTTTTTTTCATATAGATATAAAAGAACAGTCTCAAGGACCTGCAGAGTAAACTTTGTTTTCCTCAGTTTATCAAAAAAAAAGAACAGCCCCCCAAACTAAACTTAAAAGAAGACACATTAACCAGTTCCCACTGGTTTAGAGACAGCCAACAAAGAACCATGGCAAACGTGGTCCCGGTAAAATAAATAACATCAACAGATTCAAAAATACGGCATTCTACTGAGACAGATTCCTATTGTATGAGTGTATTTGGCCTAGAAATCAACAATTAGCTCAGTCACGCTCAGTCCAAAAGGTGTCCATTCTTCAGTTCTTTTTTTCAATGCTGGACTGGAACCGATCGCTTCAGATGCCGCTGATGTGCAATAATTTAAAAAGGGTGTTTGATCCGCACCATGAACGTTTGCTCAGGACATTGCCTTCCCTGGAAACAGCAGTAAGACCAAGTATGGAGTTTTCCTCAGAAACTGCTAACTTTACAGTGCCTTCAATTGTCCAAAATATAGTGTTGAAGATATGTGTAAAAAAACATTGCTTTTTCTTTCATACAATGGATCTGAAACTGGTGAGCAAATTAAAAAAAATTCTACACCGCCTTAAAGCGCCAATGAGATGACTGTTCCCAAGTGCTTGCACAAGTTTAATATCATTTGCTTTTACACACACACACACACTTGAAACTCATACTCAATAAATAGACAATGGTGTAAGGCAGTGTTGAAACATGCATTCGTCACAAAGAACAGAACGAAACATTCATACGCAGTAACAATATGCACATTCTTTTTTTTTTCTTTTTTTTTTTTTGAGCATGAACTTGATATTCCCCTTTTTGGCAATGTTGGACTTTTCAAGGCTTTTCAGGTGAAGTCCTGGTGGACAGGAAGAAATCCCAGGATGATGTATCGTGTCGATCACTGAGGCACAAGGAGAGGAGAAAGGCGCTCCGGGACCTCTAGGTGAAGCTGATCCATAACATTGCCACACAAGTTGATTGATTCAAAAGACAGAAGTTGAGGACGTCTGGAGTTCCTGCTCATGGCAGCCAGCTGCACAGGTTCCTCAAGACGCTCCAGAGGTTTCCAAGTAGCTCTGCAGCTTTCGAACTGTGGTTTTGTCCAACGAGCAAAGGTCAAAGTCAAAGGTTGTGTTTGTGATGTGAAAATGTCCAGTTTCTTCAATGAGGTTTACAATCTAGACAAGAAAAAGACACAGAATTACTACAGTCTTTAAAGAACCACAGAGCTCTTTGAGCAACACCAGAAAACCAAATTACAGCGTGAAGACCCTTTATGGGTACAAGACAATTTAAGGGTTCTTTCAATAACCTTTAAATTTTGTGGAGCTTCTTTAAAAAACTTTAAAATGCTAATGATAGATGCACATCTTTTTACAAAAATGGTTCCATCAAAAACATCCACTGAAATATCAAAGAACTCTTTCTGGCACCTTTGTTGATTTTTGTAGAGGTGGATGGGCGGTTTGTTACAGTCATCATAAGTTGTCACTGAACAACTGCATTTTCCACCTGAAAATATTTTGACTGAGCTTTTAAGTACTAGTGTAGTAATTTTGGTAAAAAAACAAAAACAACAAACAAAGCAACAAACTTCACAGCATCATGTCAAAATGCCATATTGTCTTATTTATCTGGGAGCACCAGATACTCATTAGTACCGTTTGCTGCTGAGCCAATCTATTCCTCAAGCACAAGAAATTTTCCGTGGAGTGCCTAATTGAAAACAAGTTTAAGGGAAGCATCTCTAAATGGGTGGCTGTTGTAATGTTTTCCTCTTCTGCCTGATCCTGCTCCATTGAAATGAAGAGCCCCCTCCACATGGTGCTGCATATCCGTGAATGTAATGGGGGAGATGCTTTTCTAAACTGGCTCCTTATTGGTTCCAGCTCTCTCTTGAGTTCGGCGGGGATATCAGTGGCGATTAAAGGGGAAGGGGGTGTAGGACTCCGCAGCGTCTGCACAGATGAAACCATGCAGTAATGGGACCCAAACCTGATCCCTTTCACACTACAAAGCCAGACCCCCATATGGAAAGAATTTCTTCTCTTTCTGCTGAACCAGGGCCAGGAACACGGAGAGAGACTCAGGGGCCTGTTATGACACTGGAGATAGAACTCAGCTGCTCAGAGACTCCATCTGAGACAAGGAGAGAGGCTGTTTTGCTGCTTAAGGTGCCATGGGGGGGAAACAAAAGGCTACTTTCTACAATTACTGGCCACCTAAATTGTAGACATCACCTCCTTAAAGCTATTTTAGTGACCATTAGTTGTTTTCACAAATTCCACACCAAACATTCGTGGCAGAGAACTAACTGTATACGATGACAATGATGAAGCCAATTTCCCAATTTCTGGTTCTTCGAGCAAGACGCGAGTTAATCATTGCCATGTTTAATGGCAGAGGATGTGGAATACTTAGCTAGACTCAAAAGGATTAGCTTGATTATGCCGTGTGTTTGCGCGGCCTCAACCTTGTTTGGAATTCTCCCAAAATTATTCCATGCCTTTTCATTAGGCAGGCAAAGGAGAGCTTTGGGAAAAAAAAGAAGTATCGTTCTCTGTTTTGTCAAAACAAATAGGTCTCAAAGTACATAATCAAAAGAATTGTGTCTGCAGAGCATTTCCTGAGCCAGGACTGGAGCAAGAGAGAATAGGTGCTGTTTCTGCAATGATTGATCACATGCAGATTCTCACTGACAGGTTAACGTAGTGAACACCAGCTTTAAGCTTCACATGTGTCTCGGGCAATGTGCTCGATGATCTCAGCTCTCCTTTGGAGTTTCATACAGTTGGGATCAATTTTCAAGTATTTTCTTATTGCCCTCTTATTTGACAAGTGAACAAGCTCAAGACAAACTCTGATGCAGAGGGCTCTCCTTTCAAAAGCACCATTAAAACTGCTTCATGATTACTCTTCATAGACTACGGCCAGTTTACCTGCTGCAATATGTGCCGCTCTCTCAGTGCCATCAGTCGTCTGTGGAGCTCCACCAGTTCATCCAAGTATGCCTGAAACAATATATGCAATTATTCTACTGTAAACTTGGCTATTTTTGTCAGACCCCTACTTTAACTGTCGGACAACTTATGTTTTTTATGATTCCTGCCTCAAAACACCAGTACAGTTCCAAGAGCACCCGCAAATTATGAAAAAATGGGCATTTTTAGGCATTTTTTTACTGCACCACAAATTCACAATTTTATACTGTAAACTAGTGGTGCAACGGATCACTGTTGATCCGTGATCCGAACCGATCTCTCTCCACGGTTCGGCACGCACGTGATCCG